>CM068378.1:48197021-48287021 GCA_034770075.1 Aralia elata | reverse complement strand
ATTGGCAAAGAGACGAAGAAATAGATTCATCATTCCACTCCAATCGATTCAAGAACACGAGAACGAACTAATGCCCTCTTCGGGTATCTCGATTGAAATACCCATAAATGGTATTTTCCGTAAAAATAGTATTCTTGCTTATTTCGATGATCCTCGATACAGAAGAAAGAGTTCGGGTGTAACACCCCCTTTCCGAAAAATAGAAAAAGGAGGTCACGTGCAAAGCACAACAGAAATATAAACTAATACCAAAATTATGAACCAGAAAAGATTAGTCTGAAGAGATATTAACAATCGCCCAACCGGCTCAAAATACATATTGTTTAGTACATCCTAATCTTACTAAAAGTTCAATACAACAGAGACTCAAACATCAAAACAGAACCAAAATATCTAAACCATCTAGGTGAGGAGCTCTCATCACACTTGCCCATGATCCCCTTGAGTACCTGCCGGAAGAAAGACACAGCATGAGCCAAATGCCCAGTACGGATATAGAGAACAGAAATATGAACTGAATTCAACTAAATCAATTAATGAACTGAACTGAAACGAATTAACACAATGAAGTAATAGGCTGAATCAACGGGCTGGGTGTTATTTCATACCGAGCTCAGAAATATAGCTTGCCACATAGACAAGTCAAATAATGCCACATAGACAAATCACACATTGGACTGCAGATCCAAATGCATGCAAAATCGGAAAGTGTGTTTGGCACAACATCAACAATCCGCAGAACAGAACAGAAAACTAGGGTCGACCCATACGCCTCTCACAACAAATCACCAAATGGCCAACTCCTATCAGAGCACAAATCAGAGACGCCGTGGACTAATCACACTGCCACGGAAAGTGTCATGTCTCTCGTGCCAAGACGACATGCCTGTGGTACCCCCACAGGTGGTTATAGCTCAAGTATACCCTACAGTATATTCTAACAGAAATATGATGTCACAACACATGTGACATAATACCAACAAAAGGATTCTATATGTACATGTTGAACCAGATCAAATCATAATCATAATGTCTCAAAAAGAAGGTAACATGTACCGCTCTACAAATATCAAAATAAACATTAGACATGATAATCCAACTCAAAGAGTACAAATACGAGTTATGGGTATCAATTCCAAAATGAAACTATTAAATGAATTTCACAAGAAACAATTATGTGAAATAATAACGGAATTCGAAACGCAGAACAAAACGAATTAATTAAATTTCACAAGAGTATTGCTGAAGGAGTACGGAATCCGTACCTGGAGTACGTAATGCAATACCCACAATTACAGATGCAATTGGTTAAACTCGCTCAATATAATCTATTCACAAAAATAATACATTTTATTAAATACTATAATATTAGTATTAATAGTTTTTATGCATATATTGAACCCTCCATATTATTAATTAAATTAATAAATTAAAGAGAACATTTTCTTATAATTGAGATACTTAATATTTATCCAAAATAATACCAAAATATTAACTAACAAACTAACTAAAATATACTAATTAAAATTATAAAATAATAATACAGAAAATTAAATAAAATTAATACACAAGAAAGAAAGAAAAAGAACATACCCGAAATTATGAAGTTCGCAGTCTGCCTACGCCCTCAATACTGAAAATTTTTAACTAAGGAGGTCCTCACCAAAAAGGACCTCACACAAAAAGGTTTTTCTCAAAATAAGACAAACCTTAGTGTTAATAGTTAAAACCAAAGGTTAGCTATATATTTATAGGGAAAGGGAGGGGAGAAGTTTTAATGGTTGGGCAATGTGGGACTTAAGCAAAGGCATGAGTATTACATTACTTCCCCCTTAAAAAGATTCC
This sequence comes from Aralia elata, assembly GCA_034770075.1. Classification (NCBI taxonomy): domain Eukaryota; kingdom Viridiplantae; phylum Streptophyta; class Magnoliopsida; order Apiales; family Araliaceae; genus Aralia; species Aralia elata. The sequence continues at coordinate 48,285,176 of CM068378.1, read as the reverse complement.
GTCCCCGGAATCAAAAGAAAAGGAACGTGCCTATTTATCAAAAAGATGTGGATACTCCGCCCGGATAGACTCCTCCATTTCCCAAGTTGCCTCTCGTTCCGAATGATTTTTCCACAAAACTTTAACAAACGAAATTGTTTTCCTCCTCATAATCCGCTCTTGACGATCTAAAATTTTCTCGGCTTGTTCCTCACAAGTAAGATCCTTCCGAATCTTATCGAACGGATATTGTACCACATGCAACGGATGATAATGATAACTTCTCAGCACCGACACATGGAACACATTATGCACATGAGCTAATTGTGGAGGCAGAGCTAACCGATATGCAACTTCGCCGACCCTTTCTAGAATCTCAAATGGCCCAATATAACGCGGACTGAGTTTACCTTTCAAACCAAATCGTCGAATACCCTTCCAAGGAGAAACCTTCAAAAATACATGTTCACCAAGTTTGAACTCTAAAGTCCTTCTGTGCTTATCAACATAACTCTTTTGCCGAGATCGAGCAAGCCTCAATTTCTCCTTAGCCACAGCTACTTTCTCCGTAGTGATTTGAACTAACTCAGGCCCTTCTATGGCCTTCTCGCCAACTTCATCCCAACAAGTTGGTGTTCGACACTTCCTACCATACAATGCCTCAAACGGAGCCATATCAATACTTGCATGCCAACTATTGTTATAAGCAAACTCAACAAGGCTCAAGTAATCATCCCAATTACCCGACCATTCTAATGCGCAAGACCTTAACATATCCTCTAAAGTCTGGATAGTCCTCTCAGATTGCCCATCAGTTTGTGGATGGAAAGAAGTACTGTATTTTAGTCGAGTGCCCCAAGCTCGCTGGAAAACCCTTTCCAGAATCGTGAAGTGAACCGTGGGTCTCGATCTGAAACAATTGACACTGGAGTTCCATGAAGTCTAACAATCTCCTGTTGAAAGATTTGTGCCAACTTGTCTACAGAATAACCCTCTTGGATAGCTAAGAAGTGAGCTGATTTGGTCAATCGATCTACTACAACCCAAATAGCATCATTCTTCTTGAACGTTTTTGGCAGCCCAGTCACAAAATCCATTGTAATATCCTCCCACTTCCAAATAGGAATATCTAATTGTTGCAGTAATCCACTAGCACGTTGATGCTCAATTTTCACTTGCTGACAGGTAAGACACCTTCCCACATATTCAGCCACATCTCGCTTCATCCCATTCCACCAAAAATTCCTTTTTAAATCCCTATACATCTTCGTAGAACCCGGATGAATAGAAAATGGTGAACTATGAGCCTCAGCCAATATTGCCTCCCGAATGGTTGGATCCGACGGCACACATAACCGCTTACCCAACCAAATCACGCAATGGTCATCAATACGAAACTCAGGCTGCTTTCCCCCCTCCAAATTTTGCGCTATAGCCCATAACTCGCCATCTTCTTTCTGAGCTTCCTTAACCTTCGAGATAAGAGAGGGCTCCACTCTCATACCTGCTAAAAGTCCATCTGCACCTTGTACATACAACTCCAACTCCAACCGTTCCATATCTGAAATAAGTTGTGGTTGTGTAATAAGGGCTGCTACACTCCCTGAACTCTTTCGGCTAAGTGCATCTGCAACTACATTCGCCTTCCCGGGGTGATATTGAATTCTAGCATCATAATCTTTGAGAAGCTCCAACCAACGCCTTTGCCTCATATTGAGCTCCTTCTGAGTGAAGATGTACTTAAGACTTTTGTGATCGGTGAAGATATCACAAGTCTCGCCATACAAAATAGTGCCTCCAAATTTTCAAAGCAAAGATTACTGCTTGTGCCAACTCCAAATCATGAGTGGGGTAGTTCACCTCATAAGGTTTAAGTTGTCTAGAAGCATAAGCAATCACCTTACCGTGCTGCATCAAAACACACCCCAAACCCTTCTTAGAAGCATCACTATAAATTTGGTAACCTCCTGTCCCTGATGGCAATGTAAGTATTGGAGCTGTCACAAGCCGTTTCTTCAACTCCTCAAAGCTCTTCTCGCGCTCCTCGTTCCACACAAACTTCGTGCCCTTTTTCATCAATTGAGTCAATGGCAAAGCAAGTAAAGAGAACCCTTCTACAAATCGCCTATAATACCCTGCCAAACCCAAAAAGCTCCTAACCTCCGTCACCGTAGTAGGTCTTGGCCATTTAGTGATAGCTTCAACCTTCGCAGGATCCACTTTAATGCCTTCAACAGACACAATGTGACCCAAAAATATAACCTGCTCCAACCAAAACTCGCATTTGGAGAATTTAGCATATAATTTCTCTTTTCGTAAAATTCCCAAAACTATGCGAAGATGTTCCTCATGCTCCTCCTTAGACTTAGAGTAAATCAAGATGTCATCAATAAAAACAATAACAAATTTATCCAAATACTCTCTAAACACCCGATTCATCAAATCCATAAACACCGCCGGAGCATTAGTCAACCCGAATGGCATCACCAAAAACTCGTAATGCCCATAGCGAGTACGAAAAGCTGTCTTAGAGACATCCTCATCTCTTACCCTCAACTGATGATATCCCGATCTCAAGTCTATTTTCGAAAAATACTTCGCCCCTTGAAGTTGGTCAAATAAATCATCAATCCTCGGTAAAGGGTACCGATTCCTGATGGTAATCTTGTTTAACTCTCTATAGTCTATACACAATCTCATAGACCCATCCTTCTTCTTTACAAATAAAACCGGAGCTCCCCACGGTGACACACTTGGTCGAATTACACCACGATCTAATAATTCTTGCAATTGCTCCTTCAACTCTTGCAATTCCAATGGTGCCATCCTATACGGTGCCTTAGAGATAGGCTGTGCACCAGGAACAAGCTCAATGGTAAACTCAACTTCCCGTTGCGGTGGTAACCCTGACAATTCCTCAGGAAACACATCGAAAAATTCACGAACAATTGGAACATCCTCAATACGAGACTCTCCCATAGAGGTGTCATTCACAAATGCTAAATATCCCTCACAACCCCTAGCCACCAATTTTCCAGCTTTTAGAGCTGAAATTAATTTCACCACCTTACCCGGTCGTGAACCTTGATACACAAAATCTGGGGACTTCAAATCCCCAAAGATAATTCTCTTCGATTGACAATCAATAGTGGCTTGATGTTTATCTAACCAGTCCATTCCAAGAATCACATCAAAATCGTGCATACCCATCGACAAAAGATCTACCCTACGAATCTTATCTCCAAAACTAATAGGACAATCTCGATACAAATCAGAGATAGCAATAGAATTTCCCATCGGGGTAGTAATAGACATAGCAGAATTTAAACACTGAGACAACACACCAAGGTGTCGAACAAAAGAATTTGCAACAATCGAATGGGTAGATCCAGTATCAAATAAAATGGAAGCTTCACGATTGCCAACTATAAGAGTGCCAGAAACAGTACCTGGCGCACCTGCTGCCTGGTTGTGTGTCAAGGCAAAGACCCGTCCACCACGGCGCTGACCAACATTGCCACCATTATCACCAATTCCATCATTACCACGTGGTCGAGTACAATCTTTAGCAAAATGACCTAACTGACCGCACAAAAAGCATGCACCAGTAACTCTATGACAAGGTCTCCCTGGATGATTAGCCCCACAAGTAGCACAAGGAGTTATTGGAATAAAATTAGGGTTACCCCCGCCTGCTGGTCCTGGGTAACGACCTTGATTTTGTCCTTGCTGACGATTCTGCCATTGTTGACGATTATGACCTTGCTGAGGCAACTGTTGATAGCTTGTGTTCTGATTCTGGCCACGCCACTGTCCCTGTTGACCACCTCGGTTCTTATTCCACTGACCATTCTGATTTTTCCCCTGTTGACCCGAAACTTGACTCTGTTGGTCATCTCTATCCCTCTTCCGACTTCCTTCCGGTTTAGAAGCTCGAAAGTCTTGTCGCTCCATCTCAATATTCTTGGCTGCATTAGCCACTGCTGACACATCTTCGAATTTAATGTTAATGAGATGTTGACGATATTTATAATGAATTCTCCACTTAAATTTCTCAGCTTGTTCTGCTGCAGTCCCTGCTGAGGTTCCTGCAAAACTTGCCAACCTAGTGAACCTTGTCATAAAATCCGTAACAGACTCATCCTCCTTCTGCCGTATAGACAAATATTCTCTACCATAAGCCTCCTTATCAGCAGCTGAGAAGTATTGTTGATAAAAGATATTACAAAACTCTGCCCATGTAAGTGCCTCCACAAATCCATCACTCTTTGTTACTTTCATTGCTTTCCACCACCTTTGCGCATCCCCCTCTAATTTATAAGTAGCTAGCACCACTTTTTGGTTATCCGAACATCCTAGCACATCAAATATCTTTTCTAAATGGGCAACCCAATTCTCTGCATCAATTGGAGTTGGAGCTGAAGTAAATGAATGTGGTTTTTGTTTTTGAAATCTCTCTAACCACAAATACATCGGAACAACAGATGGATTAATCCCAACAGTATTCACTCCTTCATTTGTCTGCGAACCACCATTCCCGAGGTTCCCTTGATTAGGAATTTCTGGCGTCGGTTGTTGCATTGCCTGAACGACTTGTGCCACCAATTGCGGCAAAGCCTGATTAATCGCCTGATTTACCAAAGTTGCCATTTGAGCATTATCTTGATTATTCGATTGTACATCATGCTGCATATCAGAATGTATCTCGGGTTGGCGCACACCTCTTCCCCTACTATTTCCTCGTCTACCGGCAACTCTAGCGGATCTACGAGCCATCTAATAAAGAAAAACAACGGACTGAAGCAAAATAATTTGAATATGATTAACATAATAGCTGAACGAAATATCAAATGGAACAAAAACCTAGCCCAAAGTCTACCCATAACTCACAGGTCGAACCTAAATAGGTTTTCTACAAGAAAGAACCTATGCTCTGATACCAACTCTGTAACACCCCCTTTCCGAAAAATAGAAAAAGGAGGTCACGTGCAAAGCACAACAGAAATATAAACTAATACCAAAATTATGAACCAGAAAAGATTAGTCTGAAGAGATATTAACAATCGCCCAACCGGCTCAAAATACATATTGTTTAGTACATCCTAATCTTACTAAAAGTTCAATACAACAGAGACTCAAACATCAAAACAGAACCAAAATATCTAAACCATCTAGGTGAGGAGCTCTCATCACACTTGCCCATGATCCCCTTGAGTACCTGCCGGAAGAAAGACACAGCATGAGCCAAATGCCCAGTACGGATATAGAGAACAGAAATATGAACTGAATTCAACTAAATCAATTAATGAACTGAACTGAAACGAATTAACACAATGAAGTAATAGGCTGAATCAACGGGCTGGGTGTTATTTCATACCGAGCTCAGAAATATAGCTTGCCACATAGACAAGTCAAATAATGCCACATAGACAAATCACACATTGGACTGCAGATCCAAATGCATGCAAAATCGGAAAGTGTGTTTGGCACAACATCAACAATCCGCAGAACAGAACAGAAAAACTAGGGTCGACCCATACGCCTCTCACAACAAATCACCAAATGGCCAACTCCTATCAGAGCACAAATCAGAGACGCCGTGGACTAATCACACTGCCACGGAAAGTGTCATGTCTCTCGTGCCAAGACGACATGCCTGTGGTACCCCCACAGGTGGTTATAGCTCAAGTATACCCTACAGTATATTCTAACAGAAATATGATGTCACAACACATGTGACATAATACCAACAAAAGGATTCTATATGTACATGTTGAACCAGATCAAATCATAATCATAATGTCTCAAAAAGAAGGTAACATGTACCGCTCTACAAATATCAAAATAAACATTAGACATGATAATCCAACTCAAAGAGTACAAATACGAGTTATGGGTATCAATTCCAAAATGAAACTATTAAATGAATTTCACAAGAAACAATTATGTGAAATAATAACGGAATTCGAAACGCAGAACAAAACGAATTAATTAAATTTCACAAGAGTATTGCTGAAGGAGTACGGAATCCGTACCTGGAGTACGTAATGCAATACCCACAATTACAGATGCAATTGGTTAAACTCGCTCAATATAATCTATTCACAAAAATAATACATTTTATTAAATACTATAATATTAGTATTAATAGTTTTTATGCATATATTGAACCCTCCATATTATTAATTAAATTAATAAATTAAAGAGAACATTTTCTTATAATTGAGATACTTAATATTTATCCAAAATAATACCAAAATATTAACTAACAAACTAACTAAAAATATACTAATTAAAAATTATAAAATAATAATACAGAAAATTAAATAAAATTAATACACAAGAAAGAAAGAAAAAGAACATACCCGAAATTATGAAGTTCGCAGTCTGCCTACGCCCTCAATACTGAAAATTTTAACTAAGGAGGTCCTCACCAAAAAGGACCTCACACAAAAAGGTTTTTCTCAAAATAAGACAAACCTTAGTGTTAATAGTTAAAACCAAAGGTTAGCTATATATTTATAGGGAAAGGGAGGGGAGAAGTTTTAATGGTTGGGCAATGTGGGACTTAAGCAAAGGCATGAGTATTACATCGGGAATTACTAAATATGGTACTATAGAAGTGCATTCAATCGTCAAAAAAGAGGATTTGATTGAGTATCGAGGAGTCAAGGAATTTAGGCCAAAATACCAAATGAAAGTGGATCGATTCTTTTTCATTCCCGAGGAAGTGCATATCTTACCTGGATCTTCTTCCATAATGGTACGGAACAATAGTATTATTGGGGTAGATACACAAATCACTTTAACTACAAGAAGCCGAGTGGGTGGATTGGTCCGAGTGGAGAGAAAAAAAAAAAAGAATTGAACTTCAAATATTTTCTGGAGATATCCATTTTCCTGGAGAGACGGATAAGATATCCCGACATAGTGGCGTCTTGATACCACCAGGAACCGGAACAACAAATTCCAAGGAATCCAAAAAATGGAAAAATTGGATCTATGTCCAACGGATCACACCTACCAAGAAAAAGTATTTTGTTTTGGTTCGACCTGTAGTCACATATGAAATAACGGACGGTATAAATTTAGCAACACTTTTCTTCCCGGATCTGTTGCAGGAAAGGGATAATGTGCAACTTAGAGTTGTCAATTATATCCTTTATGAAAATGGCAAACCAATTCGGGGTTTTTATGACACAAGTATTCAATTAGTTAGGACTTGTTTAGTATTAAATTGGGTCCAAGACAAAAAAAGTTCTTCTATCGAAGAGGCCCGTACTTCCTTTGTTGAAATAAGGATAAATAGTTTGATTCGAGATTTTCTAAAAATCGACTTAGCAAAATCCCCTATTTTGTATACCGGAAAACGGAAAGATCCATCGGGTTCAGGATTGATCTCTGAGAATGGATCAGATCGCACCAATATCAATCCGTTTTCTTCCAGTTTTTTCTATTCCAAGGCAAGGATTAAAGAATCCCTTAATCAAAACCAAGGAACTATTCATACATTGTTGAATAGAAATAAGGAATGCCAATCTTTGATAATTTTGTCATCATCCAATTGTTTTCGAATGGGTCCATTCAACGATGTAAAATATCACAATGTGATAAAAGAATCAATTCAAAAAGATCCCCTAATTCCAATTAGGAATTCCAATCAATCTGCGGCTGGCTTTGGCCAGCCTATTTCATCTCATTTTCGTTTCAGCATACAAGGGATGAACAGAAGGTGAGCAGTGGGAGAAGAAGAAGAATTCAGCAGCAAAAAGCTCGGGAATTGAGAGGAGAATAGCAAAATTTGCAAACAAATAGGAAGAAAAGAGAGAAAAAAAGAGAGGATTTATTTCTTTTGAATTTGATTGTATCAAATACACTCCTTATCCTATTCAAATACACAAGTTCACATCCATTTGAGATCATTTGCAAGGTGAAAATTCCTATTTGTTCTAGCAATTTATATCATATTGTTTGGTTAAATTAGATGTAATTTTCATGTATCTTGTTGAACAATCATGGATTAGGGATTATTAGTGAGGGTTCCATCGGAACAAAATTCTTCCTAATAACCCGAGGATATCCAATTGAGGAAATTTCTAGCTCGTTTATGGTGATTTATGGGGTGTAATTTATTTAGATTATCATTTTCGGATGTCATGGTGTATTAGATAAATCCGGGTTGGTTAGTTATGTAGTATTCATTTCGTGGGCATGTAGCAATCTCGGGTGTGAGCCTAGGAACGCGACCCCGTGGTCCAAATCCGATGATGGACGTTTTGACACATGTAATAGATTCAAAGTACTTGTTTTTTTGTAACATGTAATCGTCGGGCCTTAAAACGACGCTAAGGCGAGAATCGGGTTTAAGGCCCCGTAGTAATGGAACATGTGATTGTTGGCGTTCGGGGATATTTTGATGGCTTACATGCCCATGAATAGCCCCGACGCGTATTTATGCTTTGATTGGATTCCGTGACACTCAAATGATTTCAAAGATTAAATGATGAAGGTTTTTTTTTATTAAAATCACACAAGCTAGGTTACTAGAATCACGAGGCTAAAAAATTTGAAGTGTTAATAAATGTCGATTCCTATTAAACGAGAAGGCCAAAGGAAATCATTTTCAATCATCACCAAAAAATGGCTTTTATGAATGAACGAAATGTTTTATTAGACCTTTGTGCATAGGGTTAAAGATATCTTAGAAATTGCCCATCATTTTATGAAAGCAATGTATAGATTTCGATTCCTATTTTGACAAAGGTTTAAAAGATTCTTGTTTTGCCAAAACAACGCCTAATAAAAATCTCATAGCTTTTGACAAGTAAAATCAAACCTTTCGCATGAATAAAGGAGCTCTCTCGTACTAACGGAAACGACGTTCTAAAACATTCCCAAAACAAAACACGATTTCTCAACAAAATGCCTAATATTTCATCTCTCATGAAAAAAACTCACCACAACATTCACATAAGCACACACACACACACACGCACGTATACACATTTTATGAATCAAAGGATAGGAAAGTATCAAGATTGCGGTAACCGTGTTTCACGGAAGTCGGGGGGTGCCTAACACCTTCCCCTCGCTTAAGCAAGCCCCCGGACTCTATGAATCTCGATTCGCAGACCAATTAATTTGAAGTCACATATGAGCCAGTGATTTATAAAAAAACGAAAACTCGGATGAGTTGGTACATCCATTTCAAACATACTAACTGGCGACTCTGGGTAATTGGCTCATCATAAAAACGATCTTTCAAAACCCCGTCGACATTAATGCCGATCTTTTCCCAAAATCATATATTAAAGAAGGCTAAAAATCGGGAGAGGCGAGAAACCGGCGTCGACAATGCTACACCCAAGAGATAATTCTTCACAACTTACAAAGCTGGAGACTTTGGGTATGTGAGAATAGGTAATACTGATCAGTCCAAGATTATTGGAATTGGAGATGTTTGCATTCAGACAAGTGTTGGTTGCACTATTACCTTGAGGGATCTTAGACACGTTCCTGATTTGCGCCTCAATTTAATTTTCGGCATGGCCTTAGACAGAGAAGGATATGCGAATCACTTTGGCAGTGGAAAATAGAAGCTTACCAAGGGCTCTATGGTGATTGCAAGAGGTGCTGCTTGTTGCTCATTGTACAAGACTCATGTGAAGGTATGTTCTAGCGAATTGAATGCAGCTGAGGATAACTCTTCGCCAAACTTATGGCATAAGAGGCTTGGCCACATAAGTGAGAAAGGGTTGCAGTTGTTAGCAAAAAGGTCACTCATTCCTTTTGCTAAAGGTACTATTTTAAGCCCTTGTGATTATTATTTGTTTGGGAAACAACATAGAGTTTCTTTTAGTAGTTCCGCTAAAAGAAAATCAGAGTTACTAGAGAGTATATTCTGATGTATGTGGTCCCATTGAGGTTGAGTCTTTGGGCGGAAATAGGTATTTTGTTACCTTTATTGATGATGTTTCAAGGAAGGTGTGGGTATTCTTGTTGAGAACAAAAGACCAGGTATTCCGTATTTTTAAATTTTTCATGTTATGGTTGAAAGGGAGATTGGAAAATTATTGAAGTGTCTTCGCAGCGACAACATAATACACCTCAAAGGAGTTTGCTGATTATTGCAAAAAAAATGGCATTTGACATGAGCAGACTGTTTCTGGTACCCCACACCATAATGGTGTAGCTGAGAGAATGAATCGCACTATTGTTGAGAGAGTGCGATGTATGTTGAGAATGGCTAAGCTGCCTAAGTCATTTTGGAGTGAAGTTGTTCGTACTGCTTGCTATCTGATTAATAGATCTCCATCAGCGCCTTTGAATTTTCAGATTCCAGAGGAGATATGGAGTGGTAAGTATGTGTCATATTCTTATTTGAGGGTATTTGGGTGCAAGGCTTTTGCACATATCCCTAAGGAACAAAGATCGAAACTTGATGACAAGTCTACTCCATGTGTTTTTGTTAGCTATGGAGATGCAGAGTTTGGATACCGGTTATGGGATCCAGTACAGAGAAAATTATTCAGAAGCAGAGATGTAGTGTTTCATGAGCACCAGAATTATGAGGATTTTGATAATGTTACACAGCCTAGAGATAATAAAGTTCCAGACCTCAGCGAAGTTCCTTCTCCATTACAGAATGCCACAGTCAGAGAAGGATGTCAAAATGAAGATATGACTACTACAGATTTGCATGATGGTGATGGGTCAGATGCAGAGAGTATTGATCAGGGGAGCAACCTGACATTGAAGAACCTCAGCTAAGAAGATCCACAAGAGAACGTATACCATCAGCCAGATATCCTTCATCTAAATATCTTTTAGTTGCTGAGGAAGGAGAGCCAGAGAATTTTCAGGAAGTTAAGACTCACAAAGAGAAAAGCAATTGGCTGAGAGCTATGCAAAAAGAGATGGATTCTTTGCACAAAAATCATACTTATGAGTTGACTACACTTCCAAAGGGCATGAAAGCATTGAAGAATAAATGGGTGTTCAAGCTGAAAAAGGATGGTGAAAAACTAGTGAAGTACAAGACTCGATTAGTTGTCAAAGGTTTTACTCAAAAGCAAGGTATTGACTTCGAGGAAATTTTTTCTCCAGTTGTGAAGATGACTTCTATTCGAGCAGTGTTGGGGTTAGTAGCTAGTATGGATCTTGAGCTTGAACAACTAAATGTGAAAACTACATTCCTTCATGGCGACTTGAAGGAGGAAATCTATATGGAGTAGCCAGAGGGATTTAAAGTTAAAGGAAAAGAGCACTTGGTTTGCAGGTTGAAGAAACGTTTGTAGGCCTGAAATAAGCCCCAAGGCAGTGGTACATGAAATTTGATTCATTTATAGTGGATCAAGGTTATAGTAGAACAATTACAGATCACTGCGTGTATGTGAAAAAGTTCCCAGATGGTAACTTCGTTATTCTGTTACTATATGTAGATGATATGTTAATAGTTGGGCAAGATGCTAACATGATTCACAGGCTCAAGGGTGAGTTATTCAAGTCTTTTGATATGAAGGACTTAGGCCTGACTAAGCAGATTTTGGGCATGAAGATTGTTCGTGATAGGAAAACCAAGAGATTATGGTTGTCATAAGAGAAGTATGTTGAACGGGTGCTTGCAAGATTCAACATGGGTGATGCTAAACCAGTTAGCACACCACTGGCCAATCATTTTTAGTTGACAAAGAGTATGTGTCCTTCTACTAAGGAAGGGAGAGATACTATGGCAACAGTTCCTTACTCCTCTGCTATAGGGAGTCTTATGTATGCGATGGTTTGTACGTGACCAGATATTGCTCATGCAGTTGGCATTGTGAGCAGATATTTGTCAAATCCTGTTAGAGAATATTGGGAAGCAGTTAAGTGGATTCTTAGATACTTGAAAGCCACTTCCAGTTTGTGTTTGGGTTTTGGTAGTTCGAGTCTAGTCTTGGAAGGTTTTACAGATGCAGACATGGCAGGTTCTGAAGAGAAGAAGTTTACTTCGGGGTATTTGTTTACTTTTGCAGGGGGAGCTGTATCATGACAGTCAAAGTTGTAAAAGTGTGTTGCTTTGTCTACAACTGAGTTAGAATACATTACCGCTACGGAAGCAGGCAAAGAGATGTTATGGTTGAAACGGTTTCTCCAAGAGCTGGGTTTGACACAGGATAAGTATGTGGTTTATTGTGATAGTTAAAGTGCAATTGACTTGACCAAAAATGCCACATATCATAATCGTATCAAGCACATTGATGTTCGTTATCACTGGCTTCGAGAAGTGATGGAAAAAGAATTGACGAAAGTAAAGAAAGTTCATACCGACGAGAACCCCTCAGACATGTTGACAAAAGTTGTCACTCGTGGCAAGTTGGAATTTTGCAAGGAATTAGTCGGCATGGACTCCAAGTGATGGGGTCACAGTGAATATCTCCTCTTATGGGTTCGGAGGGGGAGATTGTTAGGTGGTCCTCACCCATGTGCAAAATATGGATAAGAAATGAATTGGGCAGCCACTTTGTTTTACTGATGGCTAAGGAAGTTAGGCAGCCTTTTATTTTTGTTTTCTTCACCAACTAGCAGCTAGCCAAGGAGGAATTTAGGCAGGGAGTAAGTGAGTTTTTTTGCTATAAAAGGCCACCAATTCTGCCAAGGTGAAGACACCCCCATCCGAGAGGAGGGAAGTGAGCATGGAATTGTGAGAGACAATCCATCCGAGAGAAATCCCATCCGGGGAGGATGAATGAGAGCAAGAGAGAGAGAGAGAAGAAAAATCAGAGAGTCAGGAGAGAAAAATAGAGAGATAAAGATTAAACAACTAGGGGTGTTGTTTGGGTTCCATCATATAATTATTGTGGTGAGGTAATTTGAGTGTGTACTCAAATTAGAATATCTTTGTAATCTTTCTGTTTATACTAGTAGATTTTTCGGAGTATGTCCCGTGATTTTTACCTCTTAGTTATAGAGGGTTTTCCACGTTAAAAATCTTGGTATCTCGTTCTTGGTTATTTCTTCTCATTATTTCCTGCAGCGGTTATTATTTTGGTGGAACTGCAAATTTAATCTGTTTGGCATGTACTGGTATTTTTGGCCATTGAATTTATCAAAGACAACAGTATTTGGGAGGTGATTTTTCCCAACAATAACTCCTGTAATGAAAGCTTGCTAGACAGTTTCAACTAAGGAGGGTCCTACTTCTCCCAACATTTTTGATAAAACACAGGTTGTAAACCATCTAGTCCTGGAGCCTTAAAAGCACCCATCCCATCAACTGCACATTTGACCTCTAAAGGCAGTAACAGGAGCCATTAAACCTTGAATATCCTCATAATTAAGAGACGGGAAACTGCCAATCTCAGGGTATTCCCACTCGCCTCCTTCCTCTGTGAAAAGATCTTTATAAAAATCAAACGCCATAACCTTTAACATATCTTTTTCCATATACCAAGAACCACCCCCCCCCTTCAAAGCGAAAATTTTCTTTTTCCTCCTTCAAATCAAGGTAGTATTATGGAAAAACTGCATACTTATGTCCCTAAACTGCAACCAATTAACTCTGGACTTTTTAAACCAGAGAATTTCCTCTTAAAGTAGAACCTCATTGAACTCCCCAACAACCTTCAATTTAAGAGACTCTAGATAAGAAGAATATTTGCCATCAGCTAACACTTTTTGAATCCCACCTATCCATGCTAGAAGCCTACGTTCGCGTCTGAAATATTACCAATAATTTCATGGTTCCATTGTTTGACTGCATCTATTAATCTCTTGATGATGGTGGTTACCAGATTTTTCTCACCGAATTCCCAATTTCTGTTAACCAATTCCTTGAAGCCCTTATGAGTGAACCAAACACCTTTTAATCTGAATGGTCGAGACAAAATAGGAGTACTTGCTCTATTAAGATCAATCAGCAAGGGAACATGATCGGGGTGAGTCCGTAAAAGATGTCGAACACGAATCTCAGGATATAAGGTTCGCCAAACTTTATTAAACAGTGCTCTGTCTAGTCTCTCAGAAATTTTACCAACTCCAGAACTAGAGTTTTTCCAAGTGAAGGTTGGTCCGGAGAAACCAAGGTCTAAGAGCTTGCAATTATTTATATAGTGGAGGAATCTACCACAACGGTTGTAATCAACAAGTCTTCCTCCTTTCTTCTCACTATTGTGATAAACTTCATTCATATCCTCTACTACCAGTCAGGGGGTGCTATAGTTATCACCAATAGATTTCAAATAATCCAAGGCCCTGTTTTGGAACAACTTATAAGTTGTTTTTTACTAATAAGGTGTTTGGCAATCACTTATTTTTTGACTTATAGGTTGAGTTTTAAGTAAAACAAAATAGTAACTATTTGTGACTTATTTAAAAATGACTTATAAATCATTTTAAAATAAGTTAGTTTGACTAAATATAATGTCTATTTTGCCCCTCTTTTTATTAATGCCCTTTTTAGTAATCTTTACATTTATTTTAACTTATAAGTCATTATGAGCCGAACATTTTTGATAAGTCTCCAATTTTTAGGAAATATTTTGATGATAACAATAATTAGGAAAAAGATAAATTAAAAGATAGAATCCTCTCCATAAGTTTTATCTTTTATTAATTGTATTAATTATCTTTTTATTTTGACCAAAAATGTTTTTCATCTTAAATTGAATTAATATTTTTCTTAAACCTTGATAAGTTAATATCAAGTGTTAGAAATATTAATTCACATAGTAACATTTCCTAAGGTAAGGATATTCCTATTTCTTTTCAAAATAATTTTCAAAATATTATTTTTGGGCAAAAAGGAAATATATATATATATATATATATATATATGTGTGTGTGTGTGTGTGTGTGTATGTACCACCCGTGTATACACACACACACACACACACACACACATATATATATATATATATATTATATGTGCATATGTGTGCATGGTATGACATATTAATTAAATAGGTACCATGTATGTGTGCCACCTGCATAATTTGGTAAAGAAACAAAAAGCTTGAACAAAAAGTTTTTGTCAAAACTTTTTGAACTTGGGCATGCATATGTTTGTGTCGTGAGCTTTAGTCTTTTGGCCAAATAAAGGAAACCTGCTATTGAAAGGTGGCAACTGAATTTTTTCATGGGCTAAAACTGTTGGCAAATCCGTGTGATTAAAATTCATCCGAGCCTTCCTTTTTAAATCAAACAAATCGGACCATTAATTTCAAAATCAGATTACCAAATTACCTTTTTGCCCTAACCTTCAAAATCCTATAAATAGGAAGCTTTTCTTACATTTTTAATTTACCAATTTACAAAGAAAAGAAAAGCTCTCACTCTCCTTGCCTACATTCTCTCTATCGAAGTTTTCACTATTTCTTCTAACAAAGTTCTAGTATTGAAGAAGAAAAGATTGGTCAAAGTATTTGAGATTATTAAGTTGTCTTACTTACTTTATCTCATACTTGTTTATATATATACATATAGATATTCAAATATAAATTGTTATACACATTTATATATATATATATATATATATATATATATATTTCATCTATTCTTATGATTTAAAAGATCAATTGTAGATACCGATATTTGAGGGTATTCCTTAAACAAGAATATCATTCAAACGGTGTTTGAAGTTCTAAGTGATCGTTTATTGATATTACTTATTTATATAAATATTGTAAAGTAGATCAACAATTAAATACTAAAACAATTCAGAAATCTATCCGATCGGTATTTAAAATCGAGTGATCTATCAAAAATATTTATATAAGTATCAATTGTGAAAACTTAAATTCGGTCAGTTTTAGATACCGATATTTAAAAATATTTCTTTTAACAAAGAATATTATTCAAACGGTATTTGAAGTTCTAAGTGGCCTTATTTAATATTCACATAATAGATAAAATATATTATTATATATATTTTTTGAGTTAAACAAATTTATTTGTTATATCCAGTATTATTTAATTGATAAATTTATTATACTTGATATCTATCATCACAAGTATTTTGCACATAAATTCATTTATTCTTTAATACTTGTTGCATAGTATAAAAGTTATTTGAACTTTTATATCACAAATTTTAGTGAATATATCTACTTAAAAAGAAGCATATCACTCACTATAAAAGTTATTTAAACTTTTATATCTGAAATTAAAGTTATATCTGTTTAACATAGAAACACACTCTTTATTTATAAAGGTAAAATAAACCTTTATAAATATGCACTAAATTATATATTTGCTTATACAGAAGCACATTTGATTCAAGCTTAAATTTATTTATCTGCTTACTCAGAAGCATTTCTCACATAAATATAAAAGTTATACAAAACTTTTATAACTGTGCACAAATTAATATCTGCTTACATAGAAGTACATTCATACAAATATAAAAGTCTTAGAACTTTTATATATATCTGATCTTTAATTGCTATCTACTTATTTAAGAAGCATCAAATATAAAAGTTATTTAAACTTTTATATACTTGTACTGAATTATATCTGCTTGTTCTAGAAACATATCTTTCTCATAACTTTTGTAAAAAGGAAAAAGAGTAGAGTTAGTTTATTTTATGTACATGTGAGAAAGACGAGTAATTCTTTGACCAAGACCAGAGTCTTAGAGAGGTTAGCTGAGAGTTGGGTCTCTAGTGAACTTGTGAGGTAAAGAAGAGACTGTTGTTTCAAGACCAGATCATAGAATAGAACTGAACTCAAAGGAAATGTGCAACTAAGCTTGAGGAAGGAGCTGGGAGCTTGCTGTCCGAGATAGTTAGTTGTGGATAGTTGTAAGTTTGTCTTTAGAACTTTGTAAAGGCTTCTCCGCCTGTTGAAGGAGTATTTATTACTGGGAGTAATAGGATCTCAAGTCCTGGAGATGAGCTTGAGACTGGACGTAGCAACATACCCGGGATGTATGTTGTGAACCAGACAAATCTCTGTGCATTGTGTAATTGAATTTTTATTATCTTGCATATTAATTTCTATCACTACGAATTAATTAACTAAAAATTCAAAAAGGCCAAAGATAATTTTTTAATTAGTAATAATCTATTCAACTCCCCTTCTAGATTATTATTGGACTTTCAATTTTCATAACTTGTTTTAACTTAATTTTTGACTTATAAGTCAAATTGATGTCAAACGCTTTTACTTATAAGTCACAACTTAAAACAACTTATAAGTTACAACTTAAAACAACTTATAAGTCAACTTATATTTTAACTTATAAGTCATTTTGAAATAAGTCATTCCCAAACAGACCCCAAAAGCTCAGTCTTGTAGATAGCATTAGGTTTAGCGTAGATAGTAGAAAATAGCCAATCTGGTTTTACTTTTCGTTTAATGAGACCATTCACAGCTTGGGGAGTAGTAGATAAAACATCAACCTCTACACGATCCCCTTGCCAGAAAAACCATATACCACCATAGAACCCATGAGCATCAACCTTAACCACATTAGTAAACGTACTTAGTTCCTCTACAAAATAGCAACTCCTATTTCCATTAAAACCAAAACTATTGGATTATGAATTGAAAATAATTCTTTCAAGTTTCGTCTATACCTCTTATTACCTGTACCTCTACAACTCCATACTAAAATCTTCAAAGGTAGTAAATTAGGGAAGGAATCTAACGTCTGATTAAGCAAATGTGCAAGTTTGTAGGCCATCAACAGAGGTATCAAGACCATCATTCTAGGTTCAGAGGAGATTCTAGAGTTAGATCCTCCACCATCATCTTCCATTCTATCTCATCCACCCTAGGATCTTGGATGATCAAGATGAGTCTGCTCATTAGCATCCCTAGGGCCAACTCTACAAAAGTTTGGTTTATCAGGTGGTTCAGGATTAGTGAGGGTGTTATAGATGAGTGGATGGGAGGGAGTTGGCGTGCAGAGTTGGGATGATGAAGGGCCATCCTTATCTAACCACTGAGGGGAAATTAGGATTGAAGGGAATTTAGGGTTAAGAGATTCAGATCATGTAACGGGACGAGTTAATTGAGTCGTGATTCTGGGGACAGAATCCTTTTAAGGGGGGAAAGATGTGCCAAACGAGAATTTTGTAACTTAATTTGAATATTTATTGATTAAATAAATATTTTTCGATGATTTGATTGTTGAATTAATTGATTAGTTGATGAAATTATGGTAGATTAATTTAATTATATGTGTTACATTAATTAAATTAATGTGAAGAATTTTATTTTATATTTAAAGTATGTGTTTAATTTAATTTATTTGATTAAATTCATTATTTAAATAAGTATAATGTTATTTCTAATTAATTTGATTATTAATTAGAGATTTAATAATTTGTCATTATTAATTAATGAGAATTTTATTTATATGACCATGCGATTTAATGTAGAATTATTCTACTTTATTTAATTGATTTAAATGAGATTATTTTATTAATTTAAAAATGTGACATTAAACTATATTATAAGCTATTTATTAAAATAAACTAGAAGGAATAATAGAGGACCAGCCAAACATGGCCTTAATGGGAGTTGGGGTCAGTTAACCCATTATGGGATTAACTGACACCCACTCATCAGATTAAGTTAACGTGATTTAATTATTCTCAGCATTTTTTTATTCTCCTAACTTGAATTAGAGAGATCACAGAGAGAAAAAGAAAGAGAATTGAGAGGGAATTAGTTCAATTATTGCATAAGCTAAACCATTATCCAAGGTAATTCTTCCAGTTTAAGTTTTTAAATTATATTTTTAAAGTTCTTCCATGAATGTATATTTTTGAGTTCTCTGTATTCTCTGTAAACTAAATTCCATGGCTTAATTTTCATAAATTGATGATTTGATGTTTGAAAGTATGTATATATGTGTTTTATATGATTCAAATATGATTTAGAGTAATTTAATCCATGAAATTTCGTTTATATGAGAATTCAGAAAGTTACAGAGTAGTACAGTGTACGAACATGGTTTGAATGTATAAAATTAATACTTGTTTTATATGTTAATGGGTTAAATTGATAACTTATTTTGTTATTGCATGTATAAATGAAGAAAACAAGATTTAAACGGATTAATTTGGTTGTATAACGAACCTGTTATGTGTGATTTTATTGAAATTGTAGAAACTTTGATAAACTGATAAGAAACCTCAAATTTGATTCTTAGATTCATGATTTATGCAAATTAAGTTGTTAGAATCGTGTTAGAAGGCTTGGGTAACAATTATATTTGAATTATAGTGTCTAGGTATGTTTAATTTGACGATTAGAATAACAAGATTGGAAATTTTGGCCTGTTTTTGCGTTCTTCACGAACTGCAGAAACTAGAATTCATGATTCTCGCCCCGGCGAGAATTTTGTAAAGAAATTGCTCGCCCCGGAGGGAGCTCGCCCCGGCGAGAATTTTGTGAAGGAATTCCTCGCCCCGACGAAGAATTAAAAAAAAAGAGAGTAAAAAGACGAGAGTAAAAATTTTCTTCTTTCTTTGAGATCATGTTATGATATCGTAGACATACCTAAAGCTTAGGCTAATGTATAAAATGAATGTTAAGGTACTGTAATGGGTGGTAAGCATTTACCCATTGATTATCCGGTGTTAACTGAGATATTAAAATAAAATTTGATGAGAATGAGTTCTGACGTGTTTATAATACTATAACTAATTATTGTTACTGCTTTATAAACCGAATGTATAGGTTGATTTAGAGAACGTGAGTCTTAAATTTATAGTCTACGCACGAGGCAAGTATCTTATCCCTACTTTTACATTTACGCAAGTTTTCTACCTTGATTTCAATCACGCAAGTTCCTGACCTTAATTCTCGTATCATATATGTTTCATAATGCTATTACTTACTCGAGCAAGTTATTGTTTCTATTTCATTCAATTTCATGGATTCAATGAGACGTTTAAAATTTCTCTTTGTAATGCTTCAGTTATATATAGAACTTTTACAATTGTACTTTTTGTGAGATTTAGTTTTGATTCTCCAATTACACCTTTTGAACCTTGATTGACTAGTGAACCCTTATTGATTCGATTAGTCCATAGTTGATGAGCGTTCTAAATTCGAGAAATGTTATTGAAGTAAATCCAAACCAAACTTCCTTTGGTGCGGACTCCGATGTCAACCTGAGATGAACAACCCTTATATCGGGGATTTATTTACGCGTTAGCGTTAAGATGTTGTGCACATACATGGTACAAAGGGCTGATTCCCCTGAGTATGAGAAGTAAGGTCCATATAGTCTTACGACTGTTAAAGGTTTAAAGTAGAAATACTTGATAACCTGGGACATAGTTCGTGGTTTTGAGACCCTCAGACGTTCTTTTGAATCTTGTCTTACATCCTTGACTCAAAAGCTAAATCTTCGATTATTCGATATCCGTTGATTATTTCGCATGTTACTATTACTGTTGTTGTTATACTTGCTGGGCAATCATTGCTCACCCTTGCATAATAACATTGTAGCTAAAGTTGAAAGAACTGATGAGCCATCCACTAGTAAGGGCAAAGGAAAAGCAAACAAGTGATGAAGACTTGTTTTTATTTGTTTTAATGATGTTTATGTAATAGACTTAATTTATGTTTCCGCATTGATGTTATGTTAAGGTTAGATGACCTAGAATTTATTTATTAATGATGTTGTAACCCTTTATTGGGAGATTTCTAATTTTATTAAGAGTTTTCATTTATATTAAATGGGTAGTTAGATGTGATGTGATATTTTTGGATTGTGAACACCAAATCCTGAGGAAACGAAGTAAGCGGATTTGGGGGTGTCACAGATCAAATCCCCCCACTTACCTTACTTGCAATAGATGACAAACTTAAATTACTCGGAATAGATCCAAAATCAAAAGTATTAAACCCTTTAAATTGAGATTCAATAGTAGCGTGTGATGAAAAATTTAGGAACGGAAAATGTAAAGTATAATTAAAAGACTAATAAACAAGATTAACTAAGAAAATAATGTTTTCATTAATCATTTGATCGTTACAAACTTCGAGTACAATACAATAATATCCTATACTATTACAATTTTGTCACAGTCGAGTTTGTTGATTGATCGGGTGAGGTGAGAATTCCATAAAGGCATGCGAGATTAATGGAGTGTTGGATGAGGGAAGAGATCATAGGCGGACTCTTCAAGGTAATATGATAAAACCCTTAGTGTTAGGGTTTTGTGTGTATGTGTGTGGTCTTGGTTGTTCTCAGGGACTTAGTTCCGTAGAGGGCTAAGTCCTTAGAGGTGATCTTGAGGCTTGTAGAGACTAAGTATGTGACTTATCCAATCAAGCCAACAAGGTAGGTTTTCTTGATGCTAACAACTTGGTACTTTGTGAATTTTAGAGACAGAAAGTGAGTTCTACAGACAGAAGCTCTCAAGTTTTCAAAGTTTCTCAAGGTTTCAACCTCCTCTCAAATGAGGAGGGGAGTATTATAGGCCTCACGGGGGGTGCCCCCATGTACCCTGCACATGACCTAATTTGTCACTTATAAATTGTGACTACAATATCAGTCTAGGTATAAATACTGCCTTTTTGGAGTCTGTTTTGCCCTATGTCTCCATCCTCCAGTTCAAGACTCTCACTAAATCCCACTGCTAAACAACCTCTCTAACCTTCTGTCCTAGAGTAAGTATCTCTGACAATATTTCTTCATACCGGATCAATCGGAGACAGTTGGAAATGGTCAGTCTTCTCAGTATAACATCATCGCGGTTGCTTATGTCATCATCATTCTAATAAAGAACCTCATCCTTGAAGCTTTGGCATGCACCTTATATTCATGGTGCCAATTGGTGGTTTGAAAGCTTGAGATGTTGCTTAACTTCCTCACTTCGAGCCTACCTTTAGGAGGTGAATCTTCCTTCTTTTATTCTTTCTTGCCTTCATGTAATGCCTTGCATTGCCCTTTCCTTGAAATCCCCTTAGTTGGAAACTTTTCAAAATTTTAGCTAAGTGTTGGTACCATGAGGTGAGTGAAGGAGCCTCCCATGATGGGGAGCCCCCTTGGGGCTGACCCTAGAGCTTGGGGTTGACCCTAAGATGGCCTCCCACCTCATAGTGGCTTTTTTCTTACTCTTTTATGCCTTGGGCTTCTTTCCCATAGCTTCCTTCAATTTGGCTAATTGTTAAGCGTAAGACGTAATGAGGGAACATGAGGGCAGGCTTACCATGGGGGGGGGGGGAACACCCCTTGGGCCTGAACCTAGGGGTTAGGGTTAGCCCTAAGGTGTACCCTCCAACCTATGGTGGCTCCCTTTTTGGCTTTCCTTCATTTTGATCCTTTTTTGCACACTTTCTTGTATTTTGCTAAGTGTTGGAAGTGAGAGCCATGTTGGGGCTGACCTTGGGATGGTCTCTGTGAACACTATCTTCGGTATATCTTCCTCTTGTACTTTTAATTGATGGTATTTTGTTCTTAAATCTATCTTCGAAAAACACCTTGCTCCCTTCAGTTGATCGAAAAAATCGTCGATTCTCGACAAAGGATACCTATTCTTGATCGTTACTTTGTTCAACTCTCGGTAGTCGATATAAAGTCGCAATGATCCATCCTTCTTTTTAACGAACAAACTGGTGCTCCCCATTGGGACACACTTGGCTAAATATAACTTTTATTTAGCAACTCTTGTAACTTTACCATCAATTCTCTCATTTTTACTTGTGCCATACGATACGGAGCCTTCAAAATTGGTGCCATCACTGGTACTAGTTTTATTACAAACTCGATCTCCCTATCGGGTGGAAGACTGGGCAAGTCGTATGGAAACATGTCCGGAAACTCTTTCACTACTAGCATATGTTTTTTTCTACTCCCACTTTTTGAGTATCTACAATATGAGCCAAATAGCCTACACATCCCTTTCTCAATAACTTCTTGGCCTCTATCATCATCAAACAACATGATTGTCTATGCGATGTGCTACCATAAAATACTACTTTAGACCGTTTTGGGGTCTGAAGGTTCACATTTTTCTTCTGGCAGTCAATTACCACTCCATGGTTATATAACCAGTCCATTCCTAGAATCACGTCAAACTCTCCCAACCTTATCGGGATTAAGTCTACACTCAGCTTATGTCCCCTAATTTCTACAAAGCAATTTCTATGTATAGATTCTACGGGAATCATTTCGCTATTTGCCACTTTTATATTCAAGGTATACTCTAACCGTTCTTGGGATAAATTCAATCGTTTAGCAAATTCTTCGAACACAAAAGAACAGGTGGCTCCCGAATCGAATAACACATATGCATTTATATCGTTAATTGGGATGATACCTAACACTACGTCCTTGGATGCCATCGCGTCCTGGATGGTAATATTGAATATCCTCGCAGTCGGTCGATTGAGTTGCACTGGTCCATCAATCATCAGCTTGTTGTTACCCGTTTTGTTGCCACTTCCACTGCTTGTTCCCCTCTTTGGGCAGTACCTGATTTGATGCTCAGTCGATCCGCAAGCAAAATATTCCCTTATATTCCCTTGTCGATCCGCAAGTGTACACGATCAACAAGTAATAAAGTGATAAGAGAGTGTCGAACTCACAGAGAATTATTTAATAATAATTACCAAATACTAACTTTTAATCAAATTAATTTTATTTAAACAATTCGATAAAAGATTTTGAATTTTGAAAATAAAGTACTAAACTAACTAATTACTAACTACCAAGAATTGAATTCAGATAAAAAGGCTTAAGATTACAATTTCCCTTAATGTTTCACTTAAATTAATACACTTCCTATTAAGTTATATTAATTATTCCGGATTGTTAATCAATAACTCATCAATATTTATAATCATCTCTCGATGTATCATAAACGAATCGACTTAAATCCACAAAAGATAGAATTAAGATGAACACCCTAGTTAACTAATTCACTATATCTCTATGTGAATTACAATTAAAAAGGATTTAAAGCTCAGGTTCTATTTCAGATTACATGCGACGTATAGGTATATCTCCATCCTAAACACAAATCATGAGTTCCATCACCATGCAGAAACACAATCACATGCTATTATGATTAGGTCTAAATCTATAATCCATCTCTCGAGTTCATATAGATTACCACGGTAATTGTTGAGCAGACAATTAAGCAATTAATCACAAATCATAATAGACAATCCGATAATAATCAACAATAATTAACAAGGAAGCATATCAATAAAAGCTACACAATAAGTTCTATTGTAATCTTAAAAAGAAATTAGTTCATGATTGAATTAAAATCCTTAATCCACAATTGATAAAGCATTCAAGAATACAAAATAAAAGATTAGGGAAGAGAATAGAATCTGTAATTGGAATCCTTGAGTCTCTCCTTCAGCTCTTGTGATGAATCCTTCTTGCTTGCTCAATTGCTTCAAGCCTCCATCTCTTTCTCCCAAACTAGGGTTAGCAAAAAGTAGCAAAATCTCCCTCATTATATGTCTCACATCGTGTATTTATAGGTTCTAGTTAAAGTTCTAAACCAATTAGAAGTTACAATCCTTGTTCCATTCAATTTAGGTCAAAAATAAGCTTTTTAAAAACCCGACCTAGCGCGGTCGCGCCCATATTTGGCCTAGGAAGCAGCGCGGCCGCGCCCATATTTGTCCTAGGAAGCAGCGCGGCCGCGCCCAAGTGCCAGAAATCATGTTTTTCACTCTGCAGACCAGCGCGGCCGTGTTGCCTCTTTTTAAGTCTTTGATAAAAGAGCTCTAACTCGTGCAAGTGTACACGGTCAACAAGTAATACAGAGGAAGTAGAGTATCGTCCCACAGAGAAAGGATTAAATTAAATCACTATGCATCAGTTCTATCACTATACTTATTTGCCTAAACTATCGACTTACTTTTGGTGACAAAATTACTTCTATATCAATTAATAACTAACTATGCAAATACTAACGAAATATATCAAGCCTGGAATTAATGGGATCCTAACTTCATTTAATAGTTCATCTAATTACCACTATCATGCTAGTAAGTTCACATACCACAAAAAAGTAGCCAAGGACACTAAAATAGACATAACCATTTGTCAATGCATTATGACCTACTTACATAATATTCATACTCAATAGACACCATGTAATCACCACTATAATCAAAATCACTATATTTCTATGTGAAATTGCAATTATATTGATTCTGAGCACAAGCCCTTATTTTAGCTCCTACGGTGAAACAGTATATTTCTATCTGATTCACAAAATATTAAGCTATCCAATTAAGCCTCATATTCGCAAGCAATCATGATTACAATCCATACTTATATGTTATTTTTCAATTCCATACAAGTACTGTGAACGAATGGTGATCAAGCATTCATACATGCAAAACAATCATGATAGAAGTTTCTTATGATATGCAAAACAATCTAACAATCAAGCTTATAATTAGACTTCATATTAAAATCCGTTAGAATCCCATAATGGAGATTAGTTCATCACTGAACCAAAAGCCATTATGGGATCAAATCTCCACATGAAAAATAAACAATCAATTGAATAAAGAAGAAGTAGATTGATCAAACCCAATTGTGAATGAATTCCAAAGTAAGCTTAAACCCACATCAATATCCAGCACTTGGACAATAATAATCCACAGAAAATCACTAAGTTCTCTCTAAAGTAAAGTAGATTAATAATAATAAAAGTCTCCAAGTTCCTTCTTAGGGTTTCCTTCTCACTATCTGATCAATCTTCACTAGAATCCTCTTACGAATTGGCTTCCTTTTCCTCCTCCAGCCGCAACTCAGCACCCACAGTCGTGAACTAGCACCTCTGGCGCTAGCTTAGTACTACTCCAAGTGCTTCTGGCGCTAGCCCATGTCCAGGAATTACAAAAATGCCACCAAGTGTATTTTAAGCTCCAAATTTACCCTTTTGCCCCTCCAGCTCCAACCTACAATAAATAAACACAAAAACAAATAAAATAATACTAAAAACACTTAAAGATAATAATAATTAAGTCTAACAATACCTGATTCGTAGGTATAAAACCCACTCATCAAATACCCCCAAACTTAACCAGTTGCTTGTCCCCAAGCAATGCAATGATGCAAAAACTAACTACTATCATGCCTACGAATCAAACAATCAACCGACATAGTATCCAACATCAGGCCTCAAAGTTATCATACATACTTAAGCAGAACATCTAACCAATGCAGAGTTTCTAACTTTAATCAATGAGTTAAGTTACACCTGTCATCACCCATGTTGTGCGTGTGTGAATATCAACCATTTTAATCAATCACAATTTAAATCAATCACATAATTAACTTCTTAGAGGAAAACTTTCAATTTTAACTCAATTCAACCTGTGAAAACAACCAATTCAACTGATTCAAGCAATCACTAAGCATAGGGGTATCGCTAAGGTTATTTAACACATTTAAATCCTTTTTAAACCCTTCCCCAGGAATTTAAAACAATTTTTTTTCGCTTTAATGAGTGCATTTTATGCTCCATCTCATTTTCTTTTGAACGAGTGCGTTTTACGCTCCATCTCGTTCCATGTGTTTATGAGTGAGTGCGTTTTACGCTCCATCTCAACCCACCACATGATTCATTCTTTAATTAGGAAAGGTTCAAAATTTTCTAATGCTCTTTTTTTTTACCCCAAGATTCCCCCAAACTTAGATTCTTGGCTGTTTTTGATTTAATGGACGTTTCACCGATATTATCAAGTAGTAACCCAAATCTTCAACCAGAAGAAAATTATGCAACAATTTGAATTAAATTGATCAAAACAATTGATTATGTGCTTTCCTTGCTAACAAAAGTTTCAGACAAGTTAAACTTCACTTCCTAATCAAAGTCATCACTAAGCACTAATTTTCAATTCTTCTCAAGTTAAAATCATGAAACTAGTCTTATCATTGACCACATTAGATACTATATCAATTTATGCCTAACTCATGAAACTAGATGCATAACACAACCTAAAACGCAATGCAACTACCATGCAACAAATCTAAACACAATGAAACATAACAATCTATATGCATGAAGACAAAAAAAACTGACAAAAAAAACTACCCCCCAAACTTAACAAGACAATGTCCTCATTGAAAAATATTAAGACATTAAGAACAAAGGACTCCCCTAATGAAGAACACTACTCATCATCACTGCCATCGGCAGCGTCATCATCATCATCATCATCCGCATCAGGAGGTGAGTCAGGTGGTGGGTAAATAGAAAGAGGAGGAGTTGGTGGAAACTGGAATGGTCCTGCTGAAGGATTCAACCGCCTAAACATATCTGCCAAGGCTGTGGAACAATTAACATTATAGGCATAAATTTTCGCCTGGCGCTGAGCAAGTTGACTCTGCTGTCGAGTCATCCGATCAAAACCCCTCTGAATCGATCCTGCCACTAAGTCTATCCATCGAGTATGGTGCCGAAGGTCCTGTCGGATAGTCTCAACTATAGTGGGGGCTGGAACCGGATCCTTAACAGGTGGTGGCTGTTCCTGTGGCTGCTCTTGTGGTAAAATGAAACCTAAGCCCCTCGGGTGCGACTCACCTCCACCCCATACTCTGTACCGTCCCATTGCAACATGATCAATTGGAGGCAATGGGGCCTGCATAAGTTCATCTTTATCCCACCTGTGGTACTACCCTCAAGCGCGTGCACAATAGATTCATGAATTACCTCCCCTATATCCACTGTCTTCCCTTGGGCAATGCAAAACAATAACGCCGCCCGCTGATTAATGACATCGCTCATATGGCGGCACGACATCAACTTGGCACATATAAAAGCATGCCACGCTTTCCCATATCTGCTCAACTTGGATGATGGGAAGTGCACAGCTTCTTGTTGGTCAGTTAACTTCCATTGTGTCCCTGGCTCACAGAGGGCTACTATAATCTCAGAGTAATCCAAATCTTCTTGCAAGTACTTCGTATAGCCATCCCTGTGAATCTTCTGCAACCCATAATACGCGTTAATAGCTTTACGCCCCACATTTATTTCCTGTCCCCGAACCATAACCAGATTTCCATTAGCTTCTTTAGCATTAGCATAAAACTCCTTCACAATATTAACGGTAGCTGGCTCGGGTTGTGCAGTAAATACCATCCAATTTCGGCTGCGTATCATTTGAGCTAACTCCCCATCTACCCGCTCAATAGGTAGCAAGCCACGCTCAGGAATTAGAGATGTCCCGGAGGACCAATTTTTAAACCTATCACTTGCTTCGGGGCTAACAAATTTCTTCTTATCATATTTCACAACAGCTGACGAACCTGAGCTTTCCCCTCTATGTCTTTTGGGTGCCATTAATAAGTAATTAAACACAATTCAAGACCCAAAACAACTCAAAATTTCGTTGGGACAATCTGTCGAACACTTGGTAGGCACACTTTAAAAACTCTTAGACAATGTTTCCCCCAAACTTATGAATAACCCAATTTAGCACAATGAAATCTCCCACAACTTGCAAGCATAAAGATAGACAATCGAAACTTAAACCCAATCCCAATTGAGCCAACACAAACTCAATTGGGTGCACAATCAAAACCAAGAACTTTCTCTAAATACTAGCAATTCAAATCTCTAGCCAACAATTTCAAGTTTTAATTGCTCAAAAATATAAAACTTACTTGAAATTGTTAGTGCCCATATGTAGAATATTTAATCCTCTTTAGCTATGAGAAGAAAATTCCTTAGTTGCAAAAGTGATGTGCTGGCAATGGGTAGTGTGGATATCGATTTTGTTGGTGTTATAAAGCTCAAATCGGTAAGAATGGATAATAGCAGCGGTTGAAGTCGGCTAGAAGAAGAAGTAAGGCTTGAGTTGTGTGTTGAAACCCTCCTTTAGCCCGATCTAGGGTTTTATCTTCTTTGTTTTTTTTCGAATCCCCTGTAGAGCGCTTCTGGTGCTGGCTTTTGTACAGGTCGGGCGCTGCTGGCGCTAGATTGTAGTAGCTAAGGGTTTGGGATAACACTGATGGCGCTTGCTTTGTGAAGCGTTGAGCGCTTCTAGCGCTATGGATTGACTGGAGTGGGCACCTCTGGCGCTATGTTACAGTAGCTCGTGGCGAGGTGTAGCGCCCCTGGCGCTATGTGTATGCTAGGTTGGGCGCTAATAGCGCTGGCTTGCAGTATGTCGTGGCTTGGTGTAGCGCCGCTGGCGCTAAATTGTGACTGATTGAGGCGCCAATGGCGCTGAGTTATAGTGTCTTGGCATGGCCTTAGCGCTTCAGGCGCTATGTGTATACTTGGCAGGGCGCTGCCAGCGCTTATAGGCACACTTAGTCGATTTTTGGCCA
This sequence comes from Aralia elata, assembly GCA_034770075.1. Classification (NCBI taxonomy): domain Eukaryota; kingdom Viridiplantae; phylum Streptophyta; class Magnoliopsida; order Apiales; family Araliaceae; genus Aralia; species Aralia elata. The sequence goes on along the minus strand of CM068378.1, from coordinate 48,255,940 downwards.
ATTCAAGTTTCCACCTGCACACATCAACCCAAATCCAAAATTAGTTACAGAAACCCTTTTTTTTTTTTGAAGTTAAATGACTAAACTAAAGCAAAACAGAAAATTAAAATGCTGGGTTGCCTCCCAGATAGCGCTAAGTCATAGTCAATTAGCTTGACTGTCTCTGATTCTCATGTCGCAGAAAGGATTAAGGTGACTTTCTGTCTGTCCACCTCATCCCCAAAGTAATGCTTCAACCTCTGTCCATTCACTTTGAACGACTGGTCCGGGAATTTATCATATACTTCAATCGCACCATGCGGAAAGACCGTCTTCACTGTGAATGGTCCTGACCATCTTGATTTCAACTTCCCGGGAAAACGTTTAAGTCTGGAATTGAAAAGTAAAACCCTTTGACCCGGTTCAAATGTTCGTTCGATGATTTTACGATCATGCCATCTCTTCACCTTCTCCTTGTACAACTTTGAGTTTTCATAAGCCCGAAGTCGAAACTCATCCAACTCATTGATTTGTAGTAAGCGCTTCTCCCCTGCAGCTGTCGAATCAAAGTTCAACTTCCGAATTGCCCAATATGCCTTGTGTTCTAGCTCCATAGGAAGATGACAAGCTTTTCCACACACCAACTGAAATGGTGACATACCCAACGGAGTTTTGTACGCAGTCCTATATGCCCACACAGCGTCATCTAGCTTTAGGTACCAATCCTTCCTCGTCAGATTCATAATTTTTTCGAGGATTCTTTTTACTTCTCGATTGGATACTTCCGCTTGGCCATTCGTCTGGGGGTGATAAGCTGTAGCAATACGATGATTTACCCCATACTTGGCCAGCAACGTTGTGAACTGCCTATTGCAGAAGTGACTACCTTCATCGCTAATAATGGCCCTAGGAGTCCCAAATCTAGTGAAAATACTGCGATGCAAAAACTTTAGGACTACCTTGGCATCATTTGTCAGGAGTGCTGCCACTTCTACCCATTTAGACACATAGTCAACTGCTAATAAGATGTAGAGATTACCGCATGAAGACACGAAAGGGCCCATGAAATCAATCCCCCAAACGTCGCAAACTTCTACTTCAAGGATTGTATTCAAAGGCATTTCATTCCTCTTTGAAATATTACCAACTCTCTGACATCTATCACACCGCTGAACAAAGCTGTAAGCTTCTTTAAAGATTGTCGGCCAGTAGAATCCTGCTTGAAGTACTCTAGCCGTTGTTCTCTCTCCTCCATAATGTCCTCCATATACAGAAGAATGGCAATCCTGTAAAATCCCTTCGGTCTCACTATATGGGATACACCTTCTTATCATTTGATCCGCACACTGTTTAAACAAATACGGCTCATCCCATATATACCATTTAACGTCATGCAGGAACTTTTTCTTTTGATGCCCCACCAAGTCAGAAGGTATCATCTTACTCACCAAGTAATTCGCGTAATCCGCAAACCATGACACTTCCCCTTGCACCACAAATAACTGCTCATCCGGAAAGGATTCATTAATTTTAACTTTGCCGTCTACCTCCCTTTCTGGCTACTCTAGTCGAGACAAGTGGTCTGCCACTTGGTTTTCGGTACCCTTCCTGTCCTTGATCTCCAAATCAAATTCTTGCAATAGCAATATCCACATGATTAACCTGGGCTTTGCATCCTTCTTCGCCACTAAGTGTCAAATTGTCGAGTGATCCGTATACACTATCACCTTTGTGCCTATCAGATATGACCTAAATTTATCAAAGGCATACCCCACTACCAATAACTCTTTTTCTGTAGTGGTGTAATTTAACTGTGCATCTGTAAGGGTCTTGTTGGCATAGTATATCACATGAAACACCTTCTCCTTCCTTTGCCCCAAAACAGCCCCTACTGCGTAATCACTGGCATCACACATCAGCTCAAACGGCAACGCCCAATCTGGTGCTGTGATAACTGGTGCTGAAGTTAACTTATTCTTTAAATGCCCAAATGCCCTCATGCAAGCCTCATCAAAATTAAACTGTGCATCCTTCTCCAATAAACTGCACAATGGTTTAGTTATCTTGGAGAAGTCCTTGATGAATCTGCGGTAGAAGCCTGCATGTCCAAGAAAACTGCGGACACCTCTTACAGACATAGGTGGAGGTAAATTCTCAATCGTTTCTAGCTTTGCCCTGTCCACCTCAATTGTGACACCCCCAAATTCAGGTACCAATACCTCGAATTTGGTGCTCACGATAAAATACAACAATACACATCTAAACAACATAAATCAACTAATGCGGAATAAAATAAACATATGTTGTTCATTACAAAGGTTTACTACGGTCCCAAGGTTTACAACCTTAAATAAATACATCCCAGAATACATTAATAATACAAAACTATTCCACGATTGCATAAAGGGATAGTACATATAACTATTCCTTAAGCTTTCCTTTGCCTTTGCCCGCTTTGGAACTCTCCGGCTTAACTGCAATAGGTTCATGATATAGCAAGGGTGAGCAACTACTTTGCTCAGCAAGTTTAAAAGCAAGAAGAAGATATATCATGAATGAATAAGAATAATAGCTGCATGGATCAACAATTTATGAACATTGATGAAATAGCTAAAATGACATAATCAAAGTCCAAATGAAACAATGAATAATGATTATTTACTGCTGAGTGGTCCAACCGACCATGAACTTTTTGGCCAAAGAGTCAATCATTCAACTAACTCTTTTAAAACTTGGCCCCGTCAGTTGTACTCGAGGGGATCAGCCTCTCGTACACCATGTATATGCATAACATTTAACTCTGACTGCATCGAATAACCGACACATTATAATCCCCTAATAAGGGTTGCTCTCTCAGTCCAAGAATCCATACCAACTACTGGTTTGGATAGCTTTTAAAATAATAACTTGTACATATCTAGCCGAAACAAATGGCGTAGACTATTTCCTTAAACAGTTCATGAATGAAGAACTTACACGCTTCACAATCCAACAACAGATAATGAATTCAAATGCATACGCTACGAATATCAATAATTATCTTGGAGGTGGAGTAATTAATAATAATTAATCCACTAATATGATTCAAAAGTAATAACTCCATTTGAGTCGTGAAACTTGTAACAATATACAACACCTGTATAAAATATGAAAGCTGCTCAAAATATAATTCGAGTAAGGTTAAGGAAACTTACCCAACACAAGGGTTAGACAAGCGTTAGGAAACTTGCCTGGTGCGTCTGCTACAATATTACAACACACGCTCCTTAATATCCTACACAATTAAGTACATATTCACATAACAATTAGTCACATACTGGATACCAAATAATGGTTTATACTACTCTATAATGTTTCGTTCTTATTAGAAATATAAAGTTAAACAAGATTATACACACTAGTTACGGCGTTGCGACGCTTGCGTGTCTGTGCGCCAAACTTGATTATTCGAACGCCCATTCGATTTATCTAATACTCGTTGGTTAATGTTAAGTATCATAATAAATCATAACATTCATGTTTTAGAACTTAGAACAACATTTTACATTGTCGGGAGCATTACATGTGCTTACGCGCATGCCCGACGCCCTCTGATTGCTCCCAATTTCATATCAGTCCTATAAATAGCCAATTTAGACCATGCTACAGACCTCAAATTGAAAAACTTAAAGAACGAAAGTTGTAGGTCTACTCGTTCTCTTTCCGAATCATCTTGAATCACTTCAATCCGAGTTCGTATGAGAAAGTTATGCTCATTTTAGTAACGGATGTCAAAGCTGATTCTGGCCTAACATTAGCCCGGTGTACATACGCCCAAAACATGCCTATGACCGGCGTACGTATGCCAAGGCATCTGTAGCATCAGCGTAAGGGCGGCGTACGTACACCCATACTCAGTTTCATGCTCTGTTTTCGGATTCTAGACCTATCTTGCTTCCAACCACCATAACTCCTTCTATACATCTTCAAATTGGTCCATTTTGGACTCTATGGACTCCTAAGACATAGAGCTACAACATATCAAAAATTTAGAGTTACCCATTAATATTAACATGTTCAAATCTTTGACCAAAGTATCAACTCACGTTTTATTTTCGTGTTCTTGGTGTTCTTCACTAAAATCAACACCAAATCTTTGTTTTAACACCTTTTTACTCCATTCCAACTGGGTTAAATTCATAACCCATGGAAGTACAACATCATAACAACAAACAAATTATACAAACACAAAATCATAGCTATAAAGTCCTCTAAATCGTCCAAAGTCCATGTTCTTGTTCAACAGTCCATTGTTCTTCATGTTCTTCATCCTTTAAGCATAGGTACGGATTATTCTCGTGTTTTTGGTTCCACTTTGATGTTATTAATGGCTTCTATAACCTCTTAACAACATTTACAAACATCCAACACAAACAAAACAACAAGAATCGCAGCAAAGATCATCCATGAGCTAAAAAGCTCCAAAAACCTTCAAAACTCGAAAATCTTCACAAACTCAAATGAAATCAGTTTTGGTTGATTGCTTACCTCTACAAATCTCTTCTAGAGGTTAATAAGACTGCTAGGCTTTGCTTTGAGTCCTTCTTGCTTGCTTTGGCTTCCTTCTCTTCTTCACCTGTGCCTCTTCTTTCTTCTTCCTTCAAGTTCCTTCCTCTTCAGCACTTTCTCTCTCTAATAGCAGCTCTCTCCCTCTCTCTCTCTCTATCAGCTGATGGTAGTTTGAATGGGATGCAAGAGAGAATTGGAAAATGATTTAGGAGTAGTGGAGGAGTGAATTAGGGAGAAGTGGAAGAAATGGGTTAGTGGCTCAAGGTAGCCAGATTTTCTATTGGCTAACAATTATTTCACTCATTTGGCCTCTCCCTTACCATGGTACCCGAATACTCCCTCTTCTAGACACCAAAATGCTGATTTTTGTGCCCATATCCCACATGGGTCAAGTCTTGGGTCATGGGTTGGGTCGTGGGTTTGAGTTACCCTTAAGAATCACTTGGGCTTCTAATTTAATTCCCATTGGGCTCCCATAAATCCTACACTTGGATTATTACCTCATTGCCTAAATGGGTTGGCAATAATTAGGAAAAATCAAAGTCACCCGAGAAGACGTCTCTAGATGAATATTCCCCACGTGCATACTAGCCCGTGAATAGAGATTTAACGATGCCACGAAAAATCAAATATTCACTTAAACAAAACTATATCACGAAAAATTTCATGCATTCATATAATCCAGGTTGTCACACAACCGTTAAACATGCAACACAGAAATAATATTAATAAAATATAATTCATTCATTAATATTCAAAAATTCGAATTGCAAGGCAAATTTCAGAATTCCCGATCGTTACATCCTCCCCCCCTTTATAAGAATTCTGTCCCCAGAATTACAGTCTAGGTACGGAACACTTAACATGGGTTCACTCAAAAAGATGCGGATAATTCTTCCTCATCTTCTCTTCTAGCTCCCACGTAGCTTCTTCAGCTGTGTGGTTCCTCCAAAGGACTTTGACCGAATGGATGACCTTGTTTCTTAACGTCTGCTCTTTCCTATCTAATATTTGGATAGGAATCTCTTCATAAGACAAGTCTTTCTCAACTTGGATCGGTTCATAGGATATCACATGCTTGTCGTCAGGTTTATATGGCCGCAACACAGAAACGTGAAACACATTATGAATATGCTCCAGTTCAGGAGGTAGAGCTACCTCGTACGCCACTTCACCTACCCTCTTTAAAACTTCAAATGGTCCTACGAACCTAGGACTCAATTTTCCCTTCTTACCAAATCTAATCTTCCCCTTCCAGGGAGATACCTTCAAAAACACAAAGCTGCCAACTTCAAAATCTCGCTTTTGACGATGCAAATCGGCGTATTTCTTCTGTCGATCCTGAGCCACTACTAATCGAGCTCTTATCACCTTGACGACATCCACAGTCTGTTGCACCAATTCAGGTCCTAAAAGCCTCCGTTCACCGACTTCGTCCCAACACAGAGGTGTTCGGCACTTCCTCCCGTATAATGCTTCATATGGCGGCATGCCAATACTTGCATGATAACTGTTATTGTAGGCAAACTCCACCAGTAGTAGGTGATCATCCCAGCTGCCTTTAAAATCCATCACACATGCTCTAAGCATATCTTCCAGCGTCTGAATCGTTCGTTCGCTTTGCCCATCCGTCTGAGGGTGATACGCCGTACTCAACCTCAACTGAGTTCCCAATCTTTCTTGTAAGCTCTTCCAGAAATTGGACGTGAAGCGCGGATCTCTGTCAGATACAATAGATACTGGTACTCCATGTTGTGACACAATCTCTTTCACATATAACTTTGCTAGCTGTTCCAAATTGTACCTTATCTTTATTGGTAGAAAATGTGCAGATTTAGTTAAACGATCCACGATCACCCAGATCGTGTCATAACCCTTCTGAGTTGGTGGAGGCCCCGTCACAAAATCCATTGTGATATGCTCCCACTTCCAGTCCGGAATCTCCAGCGGTTGTAGCAGTCCGCCCGGTTTCTGATGTTCTGCTTTTACCCTCTGACATGTCAAACATCGTCCAACACATTCCGCGACCTCCTTCTTCATGTTCGGCCACCAAAAATGTTGGCGGAAATCCTGATACATCTTGGTACTACCAGGGTGTATCGAATACCTTGTAGAATGAGCTTCCTGCAGAATCTCTTCTCTCAACTCCGGAACCATCGGTATCCAGATCCTCCCTTCAAACCTTAGCAGTCCTGTGCCATCAATTTTGTACTTTAATTCCTCTCCTTCTGAGATTCGCTTCTTTATGGCGATACATTCATCATCCTTTCCTTGAGCCTCTTTTATCTTGTCTAATAAAGTCAGACTCGCCTCCACTGCGAACAGTTTCTCATCTGCATTCGTCGGATATTTGACTTCCAACTCCAGTCTTTCCATATCCTTGATCAGTTCCTCTTGAGCTGTCTGCACCATCAATTTATTCCTGCCCTTCCTACTCAGAGCATCAACTACTACATTGGCCTTACCGGGATGGTATAAAATCTCACAATCGTAGTCCTTGATCAACTCCAACCATCGCCTCTGCCTCATGTTTAGTTCCTTTTGGGTGAAGATATACTTCAGACTTTTGTGGTCGGTGTATATCTCGCACTTCTCCCCATACAGATAGTGCCTCCAAATCTTTAGAGCAAACACTACTGCCGCTAGTTCCAGGTCATGAGTCAGATATCCCTTCTCATAATCCTTCAGCTGTCGTGATGCGTACGCAATGACCTTCCCATGCTGCATCAATACGCACCCAAGACCTTTGTGTGACGCGTCACTGTACACCACAAACCCCCCTGTATTATCTGGCAGTGATAACACAGGTGCTTCACTAAGTTTCTTCTTCAACTCCAAGAAACTCTCTTCGCACTTATCCGTCCATACAAACTTTACAGTTTTCCTTGTCAGATTCGTCAGTGGTGTCGCTATCTTCGAAAAATTCTGAATAAATCTCCGATAGTAACCTGCTAATCCCAAGAAACTTCGAACTTCTGTCGGCATCCTTGGCTGCTCCTAGTTTATTACTGCTTCTACCTTGGCAGGATCCACCGATACACCATCCTTGTCAATCACATGCCCCAAAAACTGCACTCTTTGTAGCCAAAATTCACACTTGGAAAACTTTGCATACAACTTCTCCTTTCTCAGCGTTTCCAGGGCTATCCTTAAATGCTCGACGTGTTCCTCCTCCGTCTTCGAGTAGACTAAAATGTCATCTATGAAAACGACAACAAATTTATCTAGGTATTGCTTGAACACTCTGTTCATCATGTCCATAAATGCTACTGGCGCGTTTGTCAACCCAAATGACATCACTAAAAACTCAAAGTGTCCATATCGAGTTCTGAATGCTGTCTTTGGAATATCCTCTTGCCTCACTTTCAGTTGGTGATACCCTGTCCTCAAGTCAATCTTCGAAAAGTATTTCGCTCCCTTTAATTGATCGAACAAATCATCAATTATAGGCAATGGGTACTTGTTCTTAATCGTGACTTTGCTCAACTCCCGATAGTCAATATAAAGCCTAAGCGATCCGTCTTTCTTCTTTACGAACAGTACTAGCGCCCCCCATAGAGATACACTTGGACGAATATACCCCTTATCTAGCAACTCCTGCAATTGAACCATCAGTTCTTTCATTTCCACCGGTGCCATTCTGTACGGTGCCTTTGAGATCGGTGCGGTTCCCGGTACTAAGTCGATCACAAATTCCACTTCTCTATCCGGCGGCAATCCCGGTATCTCATTTGGGAAAACATCTGGGAATTCCCTTACTATAGGTATTTGACCCAGCTCACCCTCTACTCTTCGGGTATCAACCACGTGAGCCAGATAACCCATACAACCTTTCCGTAGCAATTTCTTCGCTTGCATCATCGTCAGATAACAAGATTGTCTCGGCGATTTACTACCGTAAAATACGACCTTCGACTTATTCGGAGTCTTTAGGTGTATACTTTTCTTCTGACAATCAATCATAGCCCCGTGACTAGACAACCAATCCATCCCAAGAATTACGTCAAATTCTCCTAGTTGTATCGGAATCAAATCTATGCTCAGTTTATACCCGTTTATCTCAGCACAATAATTTCTATGAATATGTTCTACAGGAATAACTTCCTTATTAGCTACTTCCACATTCATTGGATTCTCTAATTTCTCACGAGGTAAGTTTAGCCGTTTAGCAAATTCATCTGACACAAATGAACAGGTAGCTCCCGAATCAAATAATACATATGCATTAATATTATTGATCGAAATAATACCTGCCACCACATCCTTTGATTCCATCGCATCCTGCACTGTCATGTTAAAGGTGCGTGTTACTGGTCTGTTCTGCTGTGCTGGTCCTCCGATAGTCAACTTACTGTTGTTCCCTTGGTTAGCACTACCTGCATCACTCTTCCTCTTTGGGGAATCCTTCTTCTGATGATCTGAAGCGCCACAAGAGAAACAACTTCCTGCCTTCGCCTTTGGGCATTATGGGGCAAAGTGCCCTGGTTGACCACAGTTGAAACAAACTCCTTTTCCTTTCATGCATTCTCCAAAGTGATTCCTTCCACATTTCTCGCATTTATTACCCTTCTTTGCATCCCCTCCGGATTTGCTTCCTGTCATCTGACTGTCATTCCATTTTCTCTTATTTGGGTTACTTCCCCCGCTGCTACCTTCCTTATGACCATCATGGCTCTTCTTCTTTTTCTGATCTTGGTTGTGCCTGGCCAAAGCTTCGCTTCCTCCCTCAGCAATGATTGCTTTCTCAAGTAGCGTAGAAAATGTGTTGATCTGCAAAACCGCAACCTTACTGTACACCCAAGGTTTCAGTCCTTGTTCAAATCTCTTCGCTCGCCTAGCTTAGGTGTCCACCTGATGTGGAGCAAACCTCGCTAACTCGTTAAATTTTGCGGCATATTCCGTAACTGACATGCTTCCTTGCTTTAGTTCCAGGAACTTTATCTCCATGCTTGCCTGCATGCTCGCTGGAAAGTAATTTTCGAAAAACAACTCCTTGAAACGAGCCCATGTAATCGTACCTTCCCCGGCTCGACCTTTGTTTGCCTTCCACCAGTAATTTGCCTCACCTTTCATCATGAAAGTGGCAAACGACGTCTTCTGTTCTTCGGCCACCCTTGCGACCTCAAAAACTTTCTCCATTTCTTCTACCCATGTCTGGGCTTCAATCGGATCCGTAGTCCCACGAAACTCCGGTGGTCCTACTAATTTGAAGTCCTTAAAATTCGCCATGTGACTTCCTGGCTGATCAACTGCAGCGGCTTGTCTGCACTGCATTGCTTCTGCTAATAAGTTAACAAAAGTCCTCATAGGTCTGCCTGGCCCTCCTCGTTATTCACCGACTCTTCCGCCCTTGTGTATCGTGGTTGTCTCCTCGGCGGCATTGTCTGTTTAAAAGAAAACCATCGACTTTTACTTATAGATCTAGGCCTCATGCAATAAGTCATTTAAGTCAATAATTAAAAGTAAAAGCATCTATCAAACACGTTTGATTTAAATAAAACAACTGCATTTATAACCATATGTCATTATCTTAATACAACCAGACTCAACATGTGGCATACTTCTATAAATGCTAAATGACATAGCCTACCAACCATTAACTATCCCCTAAAGAACAAAATTGGGGAATAATAACCTTCCACCCCTCTATCAGGAACAAAATTGGGGGTTCAACTACTATCCCATAAACGCTACAAACATAGGGATTTACAACATAAGTAAGCCCCTAATACAACAAAAGTGGGACCTACTACAATATAATGCTAAAAATAACACATCACCGCCTGCTGCGGCGAATTGCAACCCTGAGCTCCCGTCGAGCCAGCCTGTCGACCACTCGGCGCCTAATCACGCGCTTGCTGCTACCCTCGTCCCTGGGGTACCTCCTCACCTTGTCCCTCAACCTTCCTATGGAAGTAGTCAAGCCTAAACGGAGGGAATCAATCTCTGCAGTCTGGGCTGCCAACTGTTCTAAAGCCTCATCTCGCTCCAGACGAGTAGTCTCTAGTTGATCCTCTACCTGCTCTATCTGTCCTACCAGCATCACATTCCTCTCTAGGAGGTCATAAACCATCACACCAAACTGAACAGAAACCCCTCGGCGACCGTGAACCTCTGCCTCCAATTCGGCAATCCTCTGGTCCTTTTCCTGCAACTTCTGGGTCAACTCAGTCTTTTCCCCCAAAGTCTGATATGCCAATGACCTGTACTGCTCTTCTCGGTCCTGGTGCTCCTGGTTCTGCTCCTCTAAGTGAGTTACTCGATTCTCGAGCTCCTCATTCCTATTTGTTAGTGCTTCGATAATATCACTAACAGTAGTGCCCATGCCATCTGCATACTCAGGTGGCTCCTCATCCTCCATCACTGGATCCTCCTCAGGGTCCTCATCCTCCCCCTAGTCGCTTTACAGCCTTAGCACTCTTTCGGTAACTGGCTCCTCCTCAGAACCATACTCGGCCTCGGACTCATCCCTAGTGTCCATCATCTCTGGCTCACTTGGCTGCACCTCCGCTATGGGCCCTACGTCCAAAAGAATGTCTGTGAACTCTACCTCTCTAGCAGGACTGAACTCTCCCATCTCAGACATCCTATAGCCACAAACAGAAACAAATAGACAGCAAGATGTTAGTGTCACAATAAAATATATTCATTGATAAAATGAAATGATATTTTATCATGCACAACTCGGCTCGATGGATTTCAACAATCCACCCCCAGACATGACCATCAAATGAATCTCCTCGATCCATCACCTAGCGTACTCAATACGAGTTTAATACTAAGGTTATAACCTAGGTTTCGCAAATCCTAAAGTTTATAACCTAAAGCTCTGATACCAACCTGTGACACCCCCAAATTCAGGTACCAATACCTCAAATTTGGTTCTCACGATAAAATACAACAATACACCTCTAAACAACATAAATCAACTAATGCGGAATAAAATAAACATATGTTGTTCATTACAAAGGTTTACTACGGTCCCAAGGTCTACAACCTTAAATAAATACATCCCAGAATGCATTAATAATACAAAACTATTCCACGATTACATAAAGGGATAGTACATATAACTATTCCTTAAGCTTTCCTTTGCCTTAGCCCACTTTGGAACTCTCTGGCTTAACTGCAATAGGTTCATGATATAGCAAGGGTGAGCAACTACTTTGCTCAGCAAGTTTAAAAGCAAGAAGAAGATATATCATGAATGAATAAGAATAATAGCTGCATGGATCAACAATTTATGAACATTGAAGAAATAGCTAAAATGACATAATCAAAGTCCAAATGAAACAATGAATAATGATTATTTACTGCTGAGTGGTCCCACCGACCATGAACTTCTTGGCCAAAGAGTCAATCATTCAACTAACTCTTTTAAAACCTGGCCCCGTCAGTTGTACTCGAGGGGATCAGCCTCTCGTACACCATGTATATGCATAACATTTAACTCTGACTGCATCGAATAACCGACACATTATAATCCCCTAATAAGGGTTGCTCTCTCAGTCCAAGAATCCATACCAACTACTGGTTTGGATAGCTTTTAAAATAATAACCTGTACATATCTAGCCGAAACAAATGGCGTAGACTATTTCCTTAAACAGTTCATGAATGAAGAAATTACACGCTTCACAATCCAACAACATATAATGAATTCAAATGCATACGCTACGAATATCAATAATTATCTTGGAGGTGGAGTAATTAACAATAATTAATCCACTAATATGATTCAAAAGTAATAACTCCATTTGAGTCGTGAAACTTGTAACAATATACAACACCTGTATAAAATATGAAACCTGCTCAAAATATAATTCGAGTAAGGTTAAGGAAACTTGCCCAACACAAGGGTTAGACAAGCATTAGGAAACTTGCCTGGTGCGTCTGCTATAATATTACAACACACGCTCCTTAATATCCTACACAATTAAGTACATATTCACATAACAATTAGTCACATACTGAATACCAAATAATGGTTTATACTACTCTATAATGTTTCGTTCTTATTAGAAATATAAAGTTAAACAAGATTATACACACTAGTTACGGCGTTGCGGCGCTTGCGTGTCTGTACGCCAAACTTGATTATTCGAACGCCCATTCGATTTATCTAATACTCGTTGGTTAATGTTAAGTATCATAATAAATCATAACATTCATGTTTTAGAACTTAGAACAACATTTTACATTTTCGGGAGCATTACATGTGCTTACGCGCATTCCCGACGCCCTCCGATTGCTCCCAATTTCATATCAGTCCTATAAATAGCCAATTTAGACCATGCTACAGACCTCAAATTGAAAAACTTAAAGAACGAAAGTTGTAGGTATACTCGTTCTCTTTCCGAATCATCTTGAATCACTTCAATCTGAGTTCGTATGAGAAAGTTATGCTCATTTTAGTAACGGACGTCAAAGCTGATTCTGGCCTAACATTAGCCCGGCGTACGTACGCCCAAAACATGCCTATGACCGGCGTACGTACGCCAAGGCATCTGTAGCATCAGCGTAAGGGCGGCGTACGTACGCCCATACTCGGTTTCATGCTCTGTTTTCGGATTCTAGACCTATCTTGCTTCCAACCACCATAACTCCTTCTATACACCTTCAAATTGGTCCATTTTGGACTCTATGGACTCCTAAGATATAGAGCTACAACATATCAAAAATTTAGAGTTACCCATTAACATTAACATGTTCAAATCTTTGACCAAAGTATCAACTCACGTTTTATTTTCGTGTTCTTGGTGTTCTTGGTGTTCTTCACTAAAATCAACACCAAATCTTCGTTTTAACACCTTTTTACTCTATTCCAACTGGGTTAAATTCATAACCCATGGAAGTACAACATCATAACAACAAACAAATTATACAAACACAAAATTATAGCTATAAAGTCCTCTAAATCGTCCAAAGTCCACGTTCTTATTCAACAGTCCATTGTTCTTCATGTTCTTCATCCTTTAAGCATAGGTACGGATTATTCTCGTGTTTTTGGTTCCACTTTGATGTTATTAATGGCTTCTATAACCTCTTAACAACATTTACAAACATCCAACACAAACAAAACAACAAGAATCGCAGCAAAGATCATCCATGAGCTAAAAAGCTCCAAAAACCTTCAAAACTCGAAAATCTTCACAAACTCAAATGAAATCAGTTTTGGTTGATTGCTTACCTCTACAAATCTCTTCTAGAGGTTAAGAAGACTACTAGGCTTTGCTTTGAGTCCTTCTTGCTTGCTTTGGCTTCCTTCTCTTCTTCACCCGTGCCTCTTCTTTCTTCTTCCTTCAAGTTCCTTCCTATTCAGCACTTTCTCTCTCTAATAGCAGCTCTCTCCCTCTCTCTCTCTCTATCAGCTGATGGTAGTTTGAATGGGATGCAAGAGAGAATTGGAAAATGATTTAGGAGTAGTGGAGGAGTGAATTAGGGAGAAGTGGAAGAAATGGGTTAGTGGCTCAAGGTGGCTAGATTTTCTATTGGCTAACAATTATTTCACTCATTTGGCCTCTCCCTTACCATGGTACCCGAATACTCCCTTTTCTAGGCACCAAAATGCTGATTTTTGTGCCCATATCCCACATGGGTCAAGTCTTGGGTCATGGGTTGGGTCGTGGGTTTGAGTTACCCTTAAGAATCACTTGGGCTTCTAATTTAATTCCCATTGGGCTCCCATAAATCCTACACTTGGATTATTACCTCATTGCCTAAATGGGTTGGCAATAATTAGGAAAAATCAAAGTCACCCGAGAAGACGTCTCTAGATGAATATTCCCCACGTGCATACTAGCCCGAGAATAGAGATTTAACGATGCCACGAAAAATCAAATATTCACTTAAACAAAACTATATCACGAAACATTTCATGCATTCATATAATCCAGGTTGTCACACAACCTTTAAACATGCAACACAGAAATAATATTAATAAAATATAATTCATTCATTAATATTCAAAAATTCGAATTGCAAGGCAAATTTCAAAATTCCCGATCGTTACATCAATTCGTTTCTTTGAAACTTTGTGCCCCAGTATGATTCCTTCTTGTACCATAAAATGGCACTTCTCCCAATTCAGTACCAGATTTGTTTCAACACATCTCTTTAAAACCATAACCAAATTTTTAAGGCATAAATCGAAAGAATCACCAAATACCGAGAAATCGTCCATGAATACCTCCACATTCTGTTCGATCATGTCTGAAAAAATTGCTGTCATACATCTCTGAAAGGTGGCAGGCGCATTGCATAACCCGAAAGATATCCTTCTGAAGGCAAAAGTGTCGTATGGACATGTAAAAGTAGTCTTTTCCTGGTCTTCTGGAGCTATCATAATCTGATTGTAGCCTGAATACCCGTCCAGAAGGCAATAATACTCATGACCCGCCAGTCTGTCCAACATCTGATCGATAAATGGAAGTGGAAAATGGTCCTTCCTTGTAGCTTTGTTAAGCTTGCGGTAGTCCATGCAGATTCTCCACCCTGTTACTGTTCGCGTTGGGATCAGCTCGTTATTCTTATTGGTGACAACGGTCATTCCACCCTTCTTTGGTACACACTGCACAGGGCTCACCCATGAACTGTCCGAAATTGGGTAGATTATTTCCGCATCCAGCCATTTCAGAATCTCTTTCTTAACCATTTCTTTCATTATAGGATTGAGCCTTCTTTGCTGTTCAACTGTCGGCTTGCTACCATCTTCCAGTAGGATCTTATGCATGCAAAAAAAAGGGCTTATCCCCTTGATATCGGATATAGTCCATCCAATAGCTAATTTAAACTCTCTAAGCACTCGTAGCAGTTTTTCCTCCTGAAAAGATGTTAGTGCAGAAGAAATAATCACAGGTAGCTTTGAATCTTTATTTAAAAATACATACCTAAGATGTTCTGGAAGTGGTTTAAGTTCAAGTTCGGGAGGTGTCTCAAGAGATGGTTTCAACTTTACCGATGTCTCTCCCACTTTCGTAAGTGGCTCGATAGGTGTTCTGAATTTTTCGAATTTGGGGGTGGTATCCAGATATTGCACAAGTTCGGCACATTCTTCATCCTCCAAATCGAAATTTTCAGCAATCACTCTCTGTAGTGGTTCATAGCCCAACAAACTTTCAACTTCATCGTGCACTATACTATCGACCAAGTCTACTCTGAAGCATTCTTCTTCATCGGTTGGGAGCTTCATTGCTTTAAAGACGTTAAACGTCACCTCCTGATCATGGACACGCATTGTAAGCTCCCCTTTCTACACGTCTATCAAAGTCCTCCCCGTGGCTAGGAATGGTCTCTCTAGTATGATTGGTATATTTTTATCTTCCTCATAATCTAGAATGATGAAGTCCGCCGGAAAGATAAATTTGTCCACTTTCACCAGTACGTCCTCCACTATCCCCCGCGGATATGTGATAGATCTATCAGCTAGCTGTAGGGAAATATTCGTTGGCCTTGGTTCCGGCAATCCTAACTGACTGAATACTGACAACGACATCAGGTTGATACTTGCCCCAAGATCACACAAATATTTATCGAAGCTCATTTTTTCGATCGTGCATGGGATTGTGAAACTGCCCGGATCCTTCAGCTTTGGAGGTAATTTACGTTAAAGCACTGCACTGCATTCCTCTGTCAAGGCCACTGTCTCAAATTCGTCTAATCTTCTCTTCCTTGACAATATACCCTTCATGAACTTTGCATAACTTGGCATTTGTTCCAATGCCTCCGCGAAGGGTATGTTGATCTGCAGTTTCATAAAAACCTCCAAAAACTTTCTGAACTGTTTATCGTCCCTCTGCTTGTTCAATCTCTGCGGATACGGAACTTGAGGGTGAACTTGTGGTACTGTATTCACAGGCTTCTTATCTGAACTCGCTTTCTCCTTCTCTACTTGCTGCGACTTGGACTCATCCTTCATCTCTTTCTTTTCAGGTTCAATTTCTGTCTCAGTTTCTATCCCAATGTCATCCCCTTGTAAACTCGGTGCTGCAGTGCCTGGTGCATTTCCTGAATATTGTTTTCCCGATCTGAGTGTAATGGCCTGACACTGTTCCTTACCCTCTCTTCGTGGATTTGCCTCTGTGTTACTTGGCAATGCACCCTGGGGCCTGCTATTAAGCATAGATGCCATTTGCCCAATCTGAGTTTCTAGATTTTTAATAGCCACTGCCTGGCTTTTGATCATCACCTATGTATTTGCCATGTACTTTAACATCATCTCCTCCATTTCTGATTTCTTTTCTTGCTGAGGTGCATATGGAGTAGGATGTTGTTGTTGAGAATATCCCGGTGGAAAAGGTGGTCGTGGAGTAAACTGTTGTTGTGCTGACTAAGATGGAAACTGTTGATTCTGCTGAAACTGTTGTTGCTGATTTCCTTGATTATTTGACCAACTAAAGTTTGGATGATTGCGGTTGTTGGGGTTGTATGTGTTCTGAAACTGACCTTGGTCTTTCCTGTAAGAGTTCACATACTGCACTGACTCCGAGTTGATAGCACATTGATTTGTTGAGTGCGACCCCGCACAAATCTCACATACGAAGGCAACTGACTTGGCTTTGCTTTCTGATAACAAATCTATTTTCTTTGCCATAGCCGCCATCTGTGCTGACAACTGAGTAATAGCATCCACTTCCAACACACCTGCAACTCTAGGCTGTGGCATTCTGGCTGTAAGATTCTGGAAATCATTTGCTGCCATAGTCTCAATAAGGTTATAAGCCTCGTCATAGCTCTTTGCCCCTAAAGCTCCACCCGCAGCTGCATCTACCATCTGCCTAGACTGCCATCCCAATCCATTATAAAATGTGTTGATCACCATCCAATCTAGCATCCCATGGTGCGGACACTTCCTTAGCATCTCCTTGTACCTATCCCAAGCCTCGTATAAGGACTCGCCCTGTTGTTGCTCAAATTGAGAAATTGTTGTCCTCAGTTTTGCAGTTTTAGCCATTGGGAAAAACTTGGCTAGAAACTTTTGTGCTAGGTCCACCCATGTAGTGATTGATCCTGCAGGCAAAGAATGAAGCCAACTTCTTGCTCTATCCCTTAATGAAAATGGAAACAGTCTTAGTCGAATGGCATCCTCCGTCACCCCGTTGTATCTGAATGTATCACAAATTTCAATGAAACTCAAAAGATGCTCATTAGGATCGTCTGTAGCAGCACCCCCAAATTGGACCGAATTCTGCACCATTTGAATGGTTCCTGGCTTAATCTCAAAGGTATTTGCTTCTATTGCCGGTCTGACTATGCTAGACTGCAATCCAGTGATGTTTGGCATGGAATAGTCCCTCAAAGCTTTATGCTCCTCTCTTTGCTCTACTCTTTGTTCTTCCGCCATATTCGGTATAGTTCCTTCCAACTGTGCTTGTGAATTCCTACGCACTCTTGCTTTCCAACCTCTTCCGTCAATACACTACTACAAAATAGTAAATAGACAACAGTAAAACCACAACGTTTTTATAAAAAACGTTATGGTATTTTTTTACACAACGTTTTTTTAACAAAACGTTGTATATATATATGAGAAAACGTTATGTATTTAAAAGGGCATTTTTTTTGTTTTAACTAGATAACGTTTTTTTTAAAAAACGTTACGGAGCTCAAGTGATGACTTAAAATTAAAAGACATATCCTCCTTCTCTCAGTTTCGTTCTCTCTCTCTCTCCCGTCGTGAGTTAGGGTTCTTTTTCTCTCCACTTTCGTTTCCTCTCTTCAAGATCCTTTCTCGCTTTTGGCCATTCTCTTCATTTTTCCTTCTCTCTCCAGTTTTCCTTCTCTCTATCTGCTCTTTGTACATTGGGGATATGGATCGTATAGATAACGATATTGGGGATACAAATATTATATCGTGTTTTGTATGTTTGTATTATATCGTGTTTTTGTCTGTCTCTCAAATCCGCACAGCACAGGTATACTTTTGCAATCGTTTTCTCTCTCATCAAATCGCCGCTTTTCCAAATATCCCTAATCTCGACAGTTCTAAGCTCAATTTCTGTTAAGGTATTCATTTGTTGGTCAATTCAATCTTAAATCTGTGTGAATAACACTGTTTATATTGTTCTATATATATATAGGCATGGTTAGGTTTATCTGTTAATAAATGTTTTGATTTTGATTTTTTAAATGCAAATTGTAGCGTACAAAACCTAATTCTCGAAATGGGATTGTTTGGGTTCTAACTTTTGTTGTATAAAGTACTGAGCTGAACCCTAATTTCGATATTTCGTATTTATTTATGTAATTTGAATCAAGTGAGATTTTTTTGAAGGTTGTGATTTGTTCCAAGTTGAGTGGAGATGGAGAATTCTGAGACCAAAGACTCTTCACAATGTGTAAGAGTTGCCGTTAATATTAGACCGTTGGTAACCTCTGAGCTTGCTGTTGGCTGCACAGACTGCATTATTGTACCTGCTGGTGAACCACAGGTATGAGTATCACTATTTTTTTGGGTTCTGTATATGTATAGTTAATGAGCTACTGGTCGTTATCTGTACAAATATAATATCACTATCCCCCAGTTTTGTATGTTTCTGTTAAATTCTTCATAAATTTATCCAGTAATATATTTTGGGTGTTTGTACACAAATATATTTATTATAAAACATAAATGTATCCAGTAATATGTTTGCAATGTTCTTTTTTTGATATTTAGCTAATAATTGATATTTTATGAAATTGTTAAAATTGTGCGTCTATCTGTATTTAATATGTTTATTTGCTTACAAATATTTTCTTTATTTTGTGAATAAAAAATTTGGTTATTTACTTGCTCTGCAATTATTTTCTTCCATAGCTTTTATCACTTACTGACTTACGAGAGCAAATTTAAAATTTAAGTAATTTCTTTCCAACTGCTTCAGTTAATGTACTTGGGCGATGAACCATTTCATGGACCTAAGATGTGAGCTAGTATGTTTTGTTTTCACTATTATGACCCTGAGAGTTTTTGAGCTTGGAGACAATGAAAGAAACACAAAAAAATGTATATTGTATGTAGGAAATTTCTTCAACTCATGTTAGGTGGTGCTGGAAAGTGTGAGCTTTTGAAGAAACCATAGTTCCTTGTCAAATAATGAGTCTAATTTGTGAAATGTATTGGTAGTTGGAATAAAAATCTGTCATGAATCTTTCACTATTTAATTATGAAAAAAGAATCCTGCTTTTACTATCAATATCATATTAGCAGCATCGATATGTCTTTTTTGTTGATGTAAAGCCCATCTGTTAACCATTGTGTGAGTTGTTGTCCTTTGATTTTCTTACATGTGTGTATCTGAATTTTTTGGCCATTTAAGTATTAGATTTCCCCCCTTTATGTTTCATCTAAGCGTGCTGTTTCAATTTAATGATAGTGGACCATGTGTATCGTACTTGCTTCGCAAGCGTGCTCTTTACAATGATATGTCAAGGTAATCGAACTTCTGTATTACCATTAAAACAATGTTGTTTAATGACATGTTGGTAAATAAATTGCTTCTTGTTTGCCACAGGTATGTGTGCTGTGCTGGTTATATCCCTTGCAGTGGTCGGTGTGGAGAAAGTCGATGCCCTGAGTTTTGCCTATGCACTGAGGTAATTAAATTGCCTTCTTGTGAAGTTCTACTTGAGCAATTTCTCTCTGTTTTTCCCCTTCCTTGTATCTGTTGATAGTTCTAGCCTCATTGAAGTATCAACTAATGGAGGAGCAAACACTCTTTGCTGGTAGATCTATGAATCCTATAACCCAGCTTCCTACTATTCAAATAATATAGCCACTCTAATTCAAATTACAGTTCTACTAGTATCCTACTCGACCTACTATGAATTTCTCTCAACTATATGACTGAAAATGTATTTGTTGCTTACTTTTATCATGTTGAACATGAGTGACTCTTTATCCATAAGATGTCTCCTTGGTTACAGTTGCACATACATGAGTTGTTATTTGGTTGTCTTGCCGTGTGGAGCATTTGCATTAATGATATTAACTCTTCTGTTCCCAAATTTCCAGGTCTTCCTCTGCTTTGGAAATTCAGTTGCCTCAACTCGCTTTCTTTTGCAAGATGAGTTTAACATACAGACGACGAAATGTGATAATTGCGTCATTGTACTCTCTCTATCTCTCTCTCTCACACACACACACTCACTCACTCACACTAACACTCAAACACACAAACAAGACTTTGAATTTGGTTATCCAGTAATAAATTTATAATAAATATATTGGTCTAGTAGCTTTAATATTTGTGTTGCTTTAAAGTGAAGTTTTGTTTGGGATTTGATACAAGCTTATTAGCTGTTCATGTCCCACACTCTCACTTTCACCACATGTGGTAATGTATGTGTTGGGATATAAAATTGTCTATGATCAATATTTTAAAATTGAAACTTTTAAGTTTATATAGTAGTACAGCTTGTTGAATACAAAATTTGTTGTTCTTTTATTTCAATGGGATAAGGCAAATGGATTAACGTACACACAAGAACAAATTGACGAAGTACGGGATGAGTGGGCAACGTATGTGAGCAGCTACATGTAGAGCCTCAAGTTTACGGTGGATATGTACATGGTTAGATGAATTAATGTACGTATTTTGGGAGAACCTAGGCTTTTTTGCACATGCTTTGGTAGTAGCGACATTTTATGGATAGTTTGGTTTATTTTGTGGCTGCATGTAATCAAATTTACAATTCAATATATTTTTGGTGGATGTAATTTGAAATAGTAAACGAATGGTATTATTGGGATGTATTGTTGATACATTTTGGCTTTAAATTTAAATGAGAATTTAGACCTTTTGTTAGCTATATAGCATGGCATTAATAGATTACAGGTGCGAACCACAACTTTGTTTTCTTTTTAAAAATGTTGTGTATGTAGCACAGCTACAACGTTGTTCCATGATTCCAACATTTGCATGTAAATCTACAAGATTTTAAACACGTCGTCTTTCTATGGTTTAAAAATGTTATATAGATTTGTCTAAATAGATGACACATTATAAACGTTGTATAAATTCGGCTAAACGTTGTCTATGATATTAAACCACAACGTTTTCGAGAATCTACTAATTTATGGGAAACAAATCTACAACGTTTTTTCGTTAAAAACGTTGTATAATGTGGCTAACTACAACGTTTTAAAACGTTGTATAAAGGGTGTCAAATAGATGACACCCTTAACCACGACGTTTTGCTGACAGAAACCACAACGTTGGTTACGCGTTATCTATTTACTGTTTTGTAGTAGTGATATTATCCTGCGCTGGTGTCAATTCTGAGTTGGATGATCGTGTGTGCATAAAAATTTTACAAGTACCTGAAACCAAAACAAAAATAAAAATAGAAATGAGAAAAGATTAGATTTGTCTAAGTCAAACAATATAGCTTAAAACTGATGATAATAATAAAAATCTAAACGCCTTTCCCCGACAACGGCGCCAAAAACTTGTTGCCTCTTTTTAAGTCTTTGATAAAAGAGCTCTAACTCGTGCAAGTGTACACGGTCAACAAGTAATACAGAGGAAGTAGGTCCCACAGAGAAAGGATTAAATTAAATCACTATGCATCAGTTCTATCACTATACTTATTTGCCTAAACTATCGACTTACTTTTGGTGACAAAATTAGTTCTATATCAATTAATAACTAACTATGCAAATACTAACGAAATATATCAAGCCTGGAATTAATGGGATCCTAACTTCATTTAATAGTTCATCTAATTACCACTATCATGCTAGTAAGTTCACATACCACAGAAAAGTAGCCAAGGACACTAAAATAGACATAACCATTTGTCAATGCATTATGACCTACTTACATAATATCCATACTCAATAGACACCATGTAATCACCACTATAATCAAAATCACTATATTTCTATGTGAAATTGCAATTATATTGATTTTGAGCACAAGCCCTTATTTTAGCTCCTACGGTGAAACAGTATATTTCTATCTGATTCACAAAATATTAAGCTATCCAATTAAGCCTCATATTCGCAAGCAATCATGATTACAATCCATACTTATATGTTATTTTTCAATTCCATACAAGTACTGTGAACGAATGATGATCAAGCATTCATACATGCAAAACAATCATGATAGAAGTTTCTTATGATATGCAAAACAATCTAACAATCAAGCTTATAATTAGACTACATATTAAAATCCGTTAGAATCCCATAATGGAGATTAGTTCATCACTGAACCAAAAGCCATTATGGGATCAAATCTCCACATGAAAAATAAACAATCAATTGAATAAAGAAGAAGTAGATTGATCAAACCCAATTGTGAATGAATTCCAAAGTAAGCTTAAACCCACATCAATATCCAGCACTTGGACAATAATAATCCACAGAAAATCTCTAAGTTCTCTCTAAAGTAAAGTAGATTAATAATAATAAAAGTCTCCAAGTTCCTTCTTAGGGTTTCCTTCTCACTATCTGATCAATCTTCACTAGAATCCTCTTCCGAATTGGCTTCCTTTTCCTCCTCCAGCCGCAACTCAACGCCCACATCCGTGAACTAGCGCCTCTGGCGCTAGCTTAGTACTACTCCAAGTGCTTCTGGCGCTAGCCCATGTCCAGGAATTACAAAAATGCCACCAAGTGTATTTTAAGCTCCAAATTTACCCTTTTGCCCCTCCAGCTCCAACCTACAATAAATAAACACAAAAACAAATAAAATAATACTAAAAACACTTAAAGATAACAATAATAAAGTCTAACAATACCTGATTCGTAGGTATAAAACCCACTCATCAGGCCGCGCCCAAAATACACTTGGAACCGGCACGGCCGCGCCCGACCAAATTCTGCTCGGACATCTGTTGGTAAAATGGTCATAACATTTGATCCGGGAGGAGTTACGGGGCCTGCCACATATCAAATTGAAGCTCTCGACGAGATATACAACTTTTAGTCTTTGAGAATTGAGAGATTCAGAATGGATCAAAGTCAAAATTGGGCTTGAAGTGAGTGTTATGCAAATGACAACTCCAAACTTTGAGGTTCAACGTCCGTTGGTAAAACGATCATTACTTTCTCATCCGAACTCCGATTGTGACGATTCAAGATGTTCCAGAAAGCTAAGGAGTAGCTCTACAATATAATCCAAGTTCCAATCCAAGAACATGCATCCATTTTAATGTTAAAAGCTCTATAATCTTCCCTTCTTGCATTTGCTCGCATGTTGTACTCCAAAAGATGTTCGGATTGCGTTTGCTTGCTCA
Source organism: Aralia elata (assembly GCA_034770075.1). NCBI lineage: Eukaryota > Viridiplantae > Streptophyta > Magnoliopsida > Apiales > Araliaceae > Aralia > Aralia elata. The sequence continues at coordinate 48,232,191 of CM068378.1, read as the reverse complement.
TTCCTACAAAATAACATAAAAACACTATAAATATCTACTACTAACTTAAAATACTTAAGAACTCACAAATTATCAAGCCAAACGTACTCAATTTGTAGATGTAAAATCCACTCATCAGTTAATCCTTCACCTATCTCCATATATAATTTTTTATACCCAAGTATACCCTTTAATATATCCTAAAGATCTTAAAGGACATGTCAAAGCATAACTTATCATACACAAGATACTATGATGATCTCAAGTCCAAGGATCACTTGTACTACTATCACTAGAGGAATTCCTATTGACATGTAAGTAAAACTCTATTAGGTATTCCTTTAGCGAGTCACGTTCAATGAACTTATTCTCCAATAAGCACCTACATACTTAGTTTATTATCTCCACACAAATGATTATGAGATCAATCATCCTCTTCCTAAGAGCAAGCAAAGTATGTACTAATCTATCCGGATTCACTAATCCCCTTTTAGTAATCCAACGATTAGAAATGATTTTAGTTTTAAGCTTTCTAAGAATTTAGATCTCATTAGCATGATCATATTAAATAACAACACCATGTAGATAAAGTAAAATGCCTTTAATAAATAAATTTTTTTATTAATAAATGAATAAGATTACAAAATATATGCTACATCATATCAAATATGATTGCCTTGTGTGCATACTACTTTCAATCTTCCATTTGCACTAAAGCCAATTGTCATGGTATCTAATACCTATCTTCTCTAAGTGATGATCAATCTGCTGTTGGGTTAAAACTTTAGTAAATGGATCTGCAATGTTGTCTTGGGAGTCTACACGATCCAGGGTGACGTCTCATCTTTCAATGATCTCTCTAATCAAATGAAACCGCCGCAACACGTGTTTGGATTTCTGATGAGACCTGGGTTCCTTAGCCTGCGCAACAGCTCCAGTGTTGTCACAGAATAAAGGTACGACTCCTCTAATGCTAGGAACCACTCCAAGTTCAGTTATGAACTTTTTCATCTAAACAGCTTCCTTTGCAGCTTCACTTGCAACTATGTACTCTGCCTCTGTCACTGAATCAGCAACTGTTTGCTGCTTGGAACTTTTTCAACTCACTGCGCCATCGTTTAAGGTAAACACATACCCTGAAACGAATTTACTGTCATCTTGGTCCGTTTGAAAACTTGAGTCTGTATAGCCTTCTAGTTTCAATTCAGACCCACCGTAGAAAAGAAATACATCCTTAGTTCTTCTTAAGTACCTTAGGATTTTTTCACTGTCTTCCAGCGCTCTTCTCCTGAATTCAACTGATATCTGCTTGTTACACTAAGTGCATGAGTGACATCCGGTCTAGTACATATCATACCGTACATGATAGATCCTATTGCTGAAGCATAAGGAATCTTACTCATACGGTCTCTCTCCTCAGGTGTATTTGGGGCCTGTTTATTGGAGAGATGTATTCTATGGCTCATCGACATGAGACCTCTCCTGGAATCTTTCGTGCTAAACTTCTTTAGCATCGAGTCAATGTACTTTCATTAGGTCAAGCCAAGCATCCTTTTAGATCTATCTCTATAGATCTTTATCCCTAAAATATAGGATGCTTCACCCAAGTCCTTTATGGAGAAGTGTTTAGATAACCAAATTTTGATCGACTGTAGCATAGGAACATCATTCCCTATCAGTAATATATCGTCAACATATAATACTAGGAATGAAGTAGTGCTCCCACTAACCTTCTTGTACACACAAGGTTCATCCTCATTTTGATAAAATTAAACTTTTTGATTATCTCATCAAAACGGATGTTCCACCTTCGAGAATCTTGCTTCAATCCATAAATGGATCGTTGTAGCTTACAGACTTGATTTGTTCCAACCGTTGAAATAAAACCCTCTGGCTGTATCATATATACATTCTCCTCAAGCTCTCCATTGAGGAAGGTCGTTTTCACGTCCATTTGCCAGATCTCGTAGTCATAATAAGCTGCAATTGCAAGCAAAATCCGAATAGACTTGAGCATAGCTACTGGTGAGAAGGTTTCATCATAGTCAACACCTTGTCTTTGTTTGAAACATTTTGCAATCAGTCGGGCCTTATAGGTCTCTACGTTGTCGTCGGCTCCAGTCTTTCTATTAAAGAACCATTTGCACCCAATAGGCTTAATGCCCTCAGGTGGTGAAACCAAAGTCCATACTTGGTTTTCATACATAGAGTCCATCTCGGAGTTCATAGCTTCTAGCCATTTCTTTAAGTCTTTACTACTCATAGCCTCTTCCTAAGTTAATGGATCATAATTATCTATGATGCGTATATCATCATCATCCTCTATAATGAATCCATACCTATCAGGTAACTTCGGTACTCTTCCAGATTTACGAATAGGTTGTGGTACAGTAGATTATTCCACTTGGTCAGGTACCTGAGTTTGATCCGTAGTATTTTGTGGTTCTTGAACTTCTTCAAGATATATCTTACTCCTACTAACCCTTTCAAGGATAAACTCTTTTTCCAAGAAGGTAGCATGTTTCGCAACAAACACCATCAGTAGGATGATAGAAATAATACCCTATAGTTTTTTTAGGGTATGCCACAAATCTACACTTGTCGGATCTAGTCTTTAACTTATCATGCTCAAACCTTTTGACATAAGTTGGATAATCCCAAGTCTTAACATACTTAAGATTTGGTTTCGTCCCTGTCCATAACTCATATGGGGTCTTTGGGATGGATTTGGTAGGTACCTTATTAAGTAGGTATGCAGCCGTTTCTAGGGCATAACCCTAGAAGGATATTAGAAGGTCGGTAAAACTCATCATGGAACGAACCATGTCTAACAATGTTCGATTTCTCCTTTCAGATACACCATTCAACTGTGGCATCCTAGTGGAGTCTATTGTGTGATTATACCATTTTCTTTGAGACAATTGAGAAACTCATTGTTCAAGTATTCCCCTCCTCGATCCGATCGAAGAATTTTAATACTCTTACAAGTTTGCTTCTCTACTTCATTTCTGAATTCTTTGAACTTTTCAAACGATTCAGATTTGTACTTCATCAAATACACATATCCAAATCTTGAATGATCATCAGTGAAAGTAATAAAATAAGAATACCATCCTCGTGCAGTCGTTGTCATAGGGACCTTACGTCTATGTGTACCAACGATAACAACTTTGTAACTCTTTCTCCCTTTCCACTAAAAGGAGATTTAGTCATCTTACCCATGAGATAAGAATCACAAGTTGGATATGATTTGAAATCAGATAGCTTTAAAAGCCTATCTTTATGCAACTTGGTTAATCTTGTTTCATTAATATGATCGAGTCTACAGTGCCACATAAAGGTATAATTAACATTATCTCTTTTTCTTTTCTTAGTTTGTTCAATTTGAAATATATTTTCATGCAAGTCAAGTATGTAAAGTCAATTCAGTAAATTGCCAACACCATATAAAATATTTTTATTATAAATAGAACAACTGTTGTTCTTTATTATAATATCAAAACCATCCATATCCAATACAAAAATTAAAATAATATTTCTTATAAGTGTTGGAACATAATAACAATTATTTAAACTAATGGACTTGCCCGTAGGCAGTGCTAAACAATAAGTTCCTATAGCTAATGCAACAACCTTTGCTCCATTTCCCACTCGTAGGACGACTTCATCCTTGTTCAGTTTTCTACTTCTGCTTAGTCACTGCCTATTGTTATATATGTGAGAACCACAGCCGGTATCCAATACCCAAGTAGAATTTTGACTTTTAGAAAAATTAATTTCAATCATGAACAAACCTAGATCGGAAGTCGAAGCTTCTCCAAGCCTCTTTTGGTCCGCAAGATACTACTTGCAGTTCCTCTTCTAGTGTCCTAGCTTATTACAATGGTAGCATATTCCTTTACTATTAGGATCAACTTTCTTATTATCCTTTCCTTTCGCCTTGACCTTAGCCTTCTTCTTTTTCTTCTTTTCAGAAGATACATTGGGCCTCTTCCTTTTCTTGGAAGAATCATCCACCAATAAGACTTGGTCCTTCTTGGATGGGAAGTGACCTTCAACAGTTTTCAACATGTTAAGTAACTCAGGCAAGCTGATGTCCAACTTATTCATGTGAAAATTCACAACAAATTGTGAGATGGTGTTTGGGAGTGACTGCAAGATCAAATCTTGACTTAACTCCCCATCTATTACGAACCCTAACTATCCAAGTTGTTCAATCAAATTGATCATCTTTAGGACATGAGTCTCAACAATAGTGCCCTCAGTCATTCGAGATTGGAAGAGCTCCTTAGATATCTGATATCTTACAGTCTTACCTTGCTCACCATACAACTCTTTGAGGTGCAACAATATAGTAGGAGCATCCATAGTTTCATGCTGACGCTGAAACTCATTACTCATAGATGCGAGCATGATGCATTGAGCCAAGATTGAATCATCTTGCCACTTTCTGAAAGTAGCAATCTCTTCCTCAGAGGCTGTTTCTGTAACATTTGCAGGGACTGGTGAATTTAGGACATAAGAAATCTTTTCAGCAGTGAGAACAATTCTCAGATTCCTTAACCAGTTCGTGTAATTCGGTCCGGTCAGTTTGTTAGCATTAAGTATGCTACGCAGTGATAGTGAGTTTGACATTTTTCAAATTCTACATGTAAAATAGACAACATTTTAGAATACATTCATTTTATTAATTACCAAAATAAATAAGGTCTTTATTTAAGTTGGTATCTCCCATTATTTTCATCAAACTATATTACCCTTAATATATATTTCGGTAAATCTAATTAAAAATTTGCTAGTGAGAATAAGGATCCTATTTCAAATGTATATAGCCTTGTGTGACACAACAAACTATATATAAATAAATAGGTAGACAACTATTGTCAATTACATCACTATGTAACTCCTTGTAGTTTGCCTCTTAGATTATTTTGATCAAGTGTGACACATCCGAATCAAAATTATCCAAGTTAAGTCCAACCTAGCACTTCCATATATGTGAAGAGAAAAATACCGTCCTTGTGTGACACAACAAAATAATAATGTTCAATTCCTTAATAAGCATCAAATGCGATAAGGCAATATCTTAAATATTTAATACTTGCCTTGTGTGACACAACAAACTCATATTAAATATTTAATACTCTATTGCTTTATCATGCTAGAAGGCGACGTTCGATATTCCAAATATCTTTGAACGTTATACCTTAATATGATTTTTTGAGGGGTTTGTTATTATTTGTCTCATCTTGTTTAGCACGCATGCACACATATATATAAAATACGCGTCATATTATTTAACATGCGAAACATGTTGGATAATATATATATATATATATATAATAATAATAATAATCATGCACATATAGAATACTATATTCTATCCGGATTGATTATGGACTTTTATTCTAGTTTGGTTCACTAGAACCACCAAATGAACTAAAAGGTCAAACCTAGGGTCCAAGAACTGAATTTAAATATAACTATCACATTTAAACCCGGACTCCATTACAAATGGGTCTCCAAGCGCTCCTTGCTCCTTTGTCTCTAATTCTTCAAAATAATTCTAACTAATCCTATTACATAAACTATTGAGAATAAATAGAAACATTGATCAGCAGTCAAGGGAAGTACATAGGAGAAAGATATAATTTACATCAAGAAAAACTAGAGAATACGAGGTACGTAGACCCCATTTATAGAAAAACTCATTCATTCACGCATCCTCTAAAATAAATCCAATCACACATTGGTCAATAGTCCATAATCAATACCTATTTATTATCATACATATCACCATATACATCAATAAATAATATTCATCTAATGAAATCAAAATCATTCCATATGTGTATTGATATCATATAATGGGCAATTATAGTTAACATAAAATCTAATTTTGAATCAAAATAAACTCCTTTATTTTAATTCAAATTAAATCAAAATAAACTATTTATTTTAATTTAAGATGGAATCCAATTCCAAATAAAATAAATATCTTTATTTTAGTCCAATTCCAAATCGAAAAATAAACTCCTTTATTTTAATTTAGAATTTATCAAAAAACTGCATAAAACGAACCAATAGGCTTTATGCACCGCAGCTCAAAGAAACGAGCGTCGCGACTCTTGCTGAGTACCGCGACTCTAGTATTTGAGTGTCGCGGCCCCAAAGAATGGCCATGCACCGTGGCTCAAGGATTTGAGCGCCGCGGCTCTTGACCAGCATCGCGGTTCACACAAAGGAGCGCCGCGGCCCACAAGCTCTGTCCGTTCCGTTTCTGGCTTTCCCATATCGCGATTTTTGAGTTTTCTCCGAAAAACATGATTATACTAACAATTATGCCCAATTAAATTGTTCTAAATACATACCCATATATATATATGGAATCAAAATAATTAATAATTCACATAAAGTTTGGTTCTGATACTACTGTTAGGTTTGTAATAGCGATTGAAAATATAATCAAATTGCATATAATGAGCGGAAGCATGGTAAATCAGATTTTAAAATTTTCTACAAACCATCACCATGATCTTTCTTTATGCACAATTATTAATTAAACGAAAGAGATGAAGAATAAGAATTCTACCCTCATAGAATTCTAACTTCCTCAAGTACAAGTTCAACTTCAATTTCCTTCGCATTCTCCTCCTTGAATTCAACCAATTAAATTTCTTCTTTTGATCAACGTTAGCCACCCAAGTGTTTGGCCTCTAGAGGTGATCTACCAAGAAATAAAATGTATTCAAGAAGATGGGTGTTGGCAAAACCCTAGTTTCTATCTCTATAGATATTGTAAGTACTCTCCACAATTCTAATGGAAATGTGTGTAACCCTAATCTATAATAAAACTCCTCTTATTTATAGATGTAGGCAACCCTCCTAAAGTATTTAGGAATAGGGTTTTATTTTAATTAAACCCATTTAATTAATTAAACTCCTAATCCAATTAGGAATTTATGAGAGTACTTCTATTAATTAATTCTCAAAACCTTTTAGGAATTAAATAATAATAATAGTAATAACAATAATAAGACTCCTCTTATTAATTTATATTTAATATTTCCAAAATATTAAATAATAAATATTAAGCTATTTAATTTATTCTATCTCCATAGATTAAATTAAATACACTTAACTTATTATTATAATTATACCATTTACTTCTTAAATATATATTTTCCTTTTGCGGTGTGACCATTTAAGTTCTTCATATTAAACCGGCTGTGAATAAATCAATTAGAACAATTCTAATCTTATTTAAATAAACAAATTAAACTATTTAATTCATTTAATTAAATAACATTTATTCTACAATAAGCGTAAGCCCCCTTAGCGATCAACGGCATTCCAGATAATATAGATTTCAACATTAATCATAAAAGAACCTTTTAGTGAATAGTTACCGTACAATTCAATCATTCTACCATACAATGTCCTAATTAAATATAAGACATGGAGTTACTGTCAAGTCTTATTTTATTTAATCATATGCCTTTCGATTCTCAAATATACAACTCTAAATAATGCAAATTAGAAACTCCTTTCTTATTTCATTCTTCCTTGGTCAAGGACTATTGAGTTGTCATTTATTGAATCACATAGGACATTCTCATCTTTTACTAGATGTGGTAGATTCTTTGTTATTCATTCATCTATCTCTATGTATAACTTATTATACCCAAGCATACTCTTTGTTATACCCTAAAAATCTTAAAGGACATGTCAAAGCATAACTTATCATACACAAGATACTATGATGATCTCAAGTCTAAGGATCACTTGTACTACTATCACTAGAAGAATTCCTATTGACATGCAAGAAAAACTCTATTAGGTATTCTTTTATCGAGTCACGTTCAGTGAACTTATTCTCCAATAAGTTCCTACATACTTGGTTTAGTGTTTCCACAAAAATGATTATGAGATCAATTATCCTCTTCCTAAGAGCAAGCAAAATATATACTAATCTATCCAGATTCAATAATCATGTTGCCTAATTTCTTACTAGCACTTAACACGCAAGTATATGCGTTCGTTTATAATATTTAGCAAGCAAGGATATCGTTCCCACGAGGAAATCAATCAATATTTATCAACTACCAAATTTTAACTCAATTAATCCTATTTAAACTACGAATAATGGTTGCAAGTCGAAAATTTAAAATTAACAAAGTTAACTAACAAAATAAAGTTCACAAGAGTAAATGCAGATTTTAATAATTTAAGATTATAACTTCTCTTGATATTTCATTTAAATCAATTCACTTCCTATTTAATTTAATTAATTAGTATGATTCATTAACCCAAAACTCCTTACAGAATTCACGCACTTCTTCCGAAAGATACGTAAACAAATCCTCCTAAATCCAATGATTAAGCAATAGAATTACAAGGAACACCCTAATCAATTAACTCACTATATTCTTATGTGAATCAAGTTAATTAGGGTTTTTAGGCTCAAGTTCTTTCAATGGTTACAAACGACACGCGGGTATATTCCTATCCTATATGCTAATTAGATTAATCTTATTCAGATTATATGAACAGATGCTATCATATCCAGATCTAAATCTATACTCTATTTTCCAATTTTATATAGATTATCACAGTAATTGTTGGCCAGACAATTAATTAACAAGCACAAGATATAATAAATGATTCAATAAAAACTAACTTGCACTAAATAGGAAGTATCAATTTAAACTTCATACCAAGTTCCGTTGCAATCTTAAACTAAAATTAGTTCATAACGACAAAAGAAAACATCATCCAAATCATAAACTTAAACATCCCCAATAATTACAAGAATTAAAGATTAGAGAAAGGAATAAAATAAACTGAGAATTTGCTTCTAATCTTCTTCTTGATCTCCAGCCCTTGCAATCTCTCTTTGTGTTCTCCTTTTCTGTCTCTACAATCTCTCGTTCCAATTACTGATTGGCTTCAAATTCCATCTCAACTGCACAAAACTTCATCACAATTCGCACTAGAGCGCCTAGGCGCTCAACTCAGTATAATTCCAAGCGTCTAGGCGCTTGGCTTGGACCACAGATTTACAAAAAATGCCATTATACTCAATTTTAATAATTATTTAATTCTTTTCTTCACCAAAATGACAGGTATGCCCCTCCAGCTCTATCCTATAAAAATAAACACAAAAAATAAATAAAATGATCCTAAAAACACTTAAAGATAGCAATAATTAAGCTTAACAATACCTGATTCGTAGGTATGAAACCCACTCATCAAATCCCTTTTTAGTAATCCAACGATTAGGAACGATTTTAGTTTTAAGCTTTCTAAGAATTAAGATCTCATTAGCATGATCATCATCATGATTCTAAAAACATTGTTTAAAACTATGGGTTTATCACATATTAAATAACAACACCATATAAATAAAGTAAAATGTCTTTAATAAATTAATTCTTGTATTAATAATGAATAAGATTACAAAGTATATGCTACATCATATCAAATATGATTGGCTTGTGTGCATACTATTTTCAGACGATGATGCTGCCTTTGTAGATGACTTAGATTTCATTTAGCAGCTTTGTATCGGTTATTGGGTGCATGTGCCCCTCTCCTTATATTTTTATCTTTTACATTTTCATGTACTATCTTTTACAGATGGCCTCATTTTCTATTACTCGTTTGGATCATCATTCCACTGGTAATATCGCCTCCAGACTTAGGGATTGGTTCGATGATCTTCCTGCCAAGGATCGTTCTATGATCGGTAAATTGTTGAGGCATTCACTAACGTTTTACTCCTTCAAGGTGCCGGATGGTTTTGTTGAGGCTATGCTTGCTCATTAGATTCCGGCCCATTAGGTTTTCCGCTTTGGGTCTTTGGAGTTGATGCCAACCCTTGAGGAGTATGCTTGTATTAGAGATTTGCCTTTAGTGGGATCCTGTGCTCGGGTTCCTGTGGGTCACATGCACCGACAGTTCATGACTGCTACTGGCCTGAGGCGATCGGTGGTTCTGTTTGAGATTACTACTGGGCATGTCGTGTCCTTGGATTTTTTGATTGATATGTTTGGTTCCCCTAGGAGTTTTGCCACCTTTAGAGAAGACTTTGTTATCCCTGAGGATAGATGAAGATTTACTCGGGTTGACATTCTGATGATGTGTAAAATCTTGTTTCTGTATATGCCGATTTATGGAGATCATATGAACGTCAGAGTTGTGATAGTGGTCAGGGCGCTTCATGAGGATCAGACCATCTCGCCATTGATTCTAGTTAAGACGTATCTCTCCGCCACATAATGTCGGACCTTTGCAGATAGAGAGTTATGTGGCAATTCCGTTCTATTGTATATTTGGTTTATGATGCATCTGAGGCCGATTAGTAGTTTTCGACGACATGGTTTCTGCTTCGGATAAGTATTGTCAAAAGGTATTCTTTTTGTCCCTTATTGTTCGTGGACCCGACATCTTGGATGACCTTTCTGGAGGCTATTGAGGAGCCATTTTCTATATTGATGTATACTGGTCATTGGTCGCCTTTCATCGTTATTACCCATGCTGCAGACTTCGATTTCCTCCCTCTAGCTGGTTTGAAGGATATTACTACCTATAATCCTTTGTCCGTGATGGGTCAGTTCGATTAGAGGTAGGATCTCTATTATTTTATTGGAGCTGATGAGTATCGATTCCCCATTCTATCCTCCATTGAGAGTGTTTTAGCTAGAGTGTATGGATTTTGGGCCCATCGTGTTATTGCAGAGTTCCGAGGCAGTCATCCGGGTTAGTCGCTAGAGTATTTGGCTTGGATAGAGTCTGATTTATTGCTTGATGTCGCAGATATCGATGACAGCTCGTTTGAGGAGGAGCCCATGGAGGACCTTGAGGATGGTCCGGTAGATTCATCAGAGAATGCGTTATTTGTGGGTCTGATGGAGGCCTTGGCTGGAGATGTACCCCTTGCCCCTGCTCCTACTACCACATCGATAACTATTTTGGAGGGTCACATTCGTAGCCTTACATTTGAGCGGGATCAGGCTCGGGCACTTATGATGATTGTAGTAGCTGGTAGGGATACTGTTTACACTGAGAGAGATGCCGCTTTGGCCGATAAAGACGCGACTTTTTCTAAAAGGAACGCTCATCGAGATTATGCGGAGGAGGTCGTTGGTCGGGCCTGCCGGGTTTTAGATGACCAGGATGAGACCATCCGTACTGCGCTGGTTTTGTTAAGACGGGTCGAGATAGCAGAGCAGGAGCTTTGCTCTGCCCCTGAGACTCCAGAGATTATGGCCTGCCTCTCACTTTTGGCTTCTTTGACTTCAGATTTGTAGATCATATCTTACTTTTCTACACAGACTATATCATTTTGTCATTCATCACAAAAAACTAATGTATATTAAACAATCGAATATAAAAAGGATTTACACTTTTGGGTCAACTTCCCTTTTTGATGCATCTTCCCCCACTTATCTGATTCACCGCTTCTTTTTTATGGTTACGATCTCGACATATCGATGATTTACCATTTGAGGGTCTCACGTTGGATTTGATGGGTGACGCTTAGATGCAGTTCGATCTCATTAGAGTGGGTCGTTAATCAGGTTAACGAGATACAATGGTTTGGCTTCATTTGTAAAATCTAGTTTGGGGGGGTTCATATCTTGGTTGGAATTGGGTTTTTGGATGGTTATTTGTTTAGTCGCTAGACAGATCAGGCAGTCCCCTGGTAAAGCTATCATGATCGACAAATTATTTTGAGATTTTTTACAAGGATTAGATCGCACCAAAAACGGCTGCCTACGTACTCCTATAATAAAGAGGAGATCATGTCTTATGTAGTTCAAGTAAAGCATAACCCCAAAACTGATTGATGATGATTTTTTTTTATAAAACTGGAATGATTTCTCACGCATAGTATCGCTTCACAGAATCCGCATTAAGAGGTTGAGGGAACACCTCACCATCCATTTCTTGAAGTATCAAAGCTCCTTTGGACAAGACTGTCTTACTAACGAACGGTCCTTCCCAATTCGGCACAAATTTCCCTCTAGCTTTGTCTTGGCAAGGAATGATCTTCTTCAACACCAAATTATTTTCTTTAAACTCTCGGGATCGTACCTTTCTATTATAGGATCTAAAAATGCACTGCTAATATAATTGTCCATGGATGATGGGGCCATTCTCTTCTCATCTATCAAGGCTGGCTGGCCGTATCGATCTTGTATCCATTGATTTTCCTCAATTTGGGCATCCAACAATGTTCTGAGGGATGCCATTTCGATTGGTAATACGACCTCCGTGCCGTATACCAAGGTGTAGGGAGTTGCCCCGGTCGATGTACGGACTGGCGTTCGATAAGCAAGTAAGGTAAGAGGTAATAAATCTGGCCACCCTCGATGATTTGCTGCCATTTTCTCCATAATTTTCTTGATATTGTTGTCGATCACTTCTACAGCCCTGTTCATCTTTGGTCGGTAAATGATTGAATTGAGATGTTTAATTTTGAACCTTTCGCATAACTCTTTCATCATCGCATTGTTAAAATTCTTGGCATTGTCTGATACTAGAATTTCTGGTTGTCCGTATCGGCATATGATCTTATTCCGGATGAAACCGATAATCACTTCCTTTGTCACCTTGGGGAAAGATATTGCTTCTATCCATTTGGTAAAGTAATCGATCATGGTGAATATGAATCGATGCATGTTGCTTGCTTTAGGCTCAATTGGGCTGATCACATCCATCCCCCACATAGAGAAAGGCCAAGGAGATGTCATGCAATGTAGATCGTTGGGCGGTGTGTGGATGATATTGGTGTGTATTTGGCACTGATGACATCGCTTGATATGGTCATCGCAATATGCTTTAAGTGACAACCAATAATGCCTATCCTTAGGATCTTTTTGACAAGAAGAGGGCCACTCATATGTGGTCCACATACCCCGCCATGTACCTCGTTCAATAGCCTCTAGGCTTGGTCTTTATCTAGACATCTCAAGAGTCCCATGCTGACATCTCTCTTGTATAAGGTGTCTCCACTCAGATAGAATTTTAACGCCATCTTTTGGATTCGCTGTCTCTGTGACGCCCCCAAGTTCTCTACACTCCCTGTAGCAGATTTAGTGCTCACGTGAAACTATTTAACTATAAATTTTCATAATATATAACTTCTATCTATCCAAGGTTAACAGTATCCCATAACAGATACTAGTTCCGGCCAGAACGTTAATTGTGTTTGGATACCCTCACTTGGATGTATAGATTCATATCTTATGAGTATCTCTTTCATATCGATATTCCCTATCTATCTGACATTCACAGTATTAATGATAAGATTGTTCTTGGAACTGAGGGGTGCATTCCGGTAAAGGTGACACCTTACCGACGCTCATTAAGTGTAACCTCAGCGCTTACAGAACTCCCAGTATCATTTAAATACTTTCATTCAGATGTATAGTTCATAGGGATACTGTACTAGATCAAATGCTACTTTCTAACTTAACTAAGAATGTAAATACAACGCAAGAGATGTAACAAAAGATGATATATATTTAATAAGCTTAAGTTTGGTTACAACATTCTCGGTACTGTGTCTTTATTATAACAAAAGTCTTATAAGACTTGAAAACATTCACAACAGTAAGATAAAACTAATTAACATGGCCTTTTCCCTTGTCTGTCCCTGAAGTGCCGGGATTATCATTTAATACTGCAAAAGAAAGTATATGCAAGAATGAGCTACAAATGCTCAGCAAGTTTATTTAAAAACGTGAACACAGTGTGTTTGAGTTGAAAGATGTCAAAGATGTATAACTGAGGGTTCAATACATGAACCATGTGTTTCAATCAGTTCTATCAGTCTTCAATAACTTAGAAAAGCTTGATTTTGGATATCTCGTAGGGGATCAGCCTATCGAATATCCTAGGAGTATGCATATCATCCTACAATTTATGTTAATATATAATCGACGATTTACAACCTTACATCAAGGTGTTTCATTTCTCAGTATAAGATGTCTTACCAAAATAATTTGGTTTGGCACAATAATTTTAGCTCTAACAAGCAATATATGAATAATGATTCATTTCTTAAGTTATGCTGAACAAGAAGTAATAACTTTACAACAATTGATAGCAAGATGTAATATACTTGCTTAATGTAACAAGGTTAGAAGACTTGCCTTGGTGTTTAGGATAATAAACACTAAGCTTAAACTTGTTAAAACAACCCTACACAATCATTTAGTGCATAAGCGGTTAGATTCATCGTATTATATTACTTCATATATCATATAATAACTTAACTTAACTATTTTCATAGGTGTTATAGGCTCCATAACACCTTAGCTCAAAAACTCATTTTTAAGTCCTTAAACCCGAATGCCTCTAATAAATTTTTAGCTTTGACGTCCTTTACGGAAACTGCCATAACTTTCTCATAACAAAACATTTTAAGGTGATTCTTGAGTCTAAATTCATTATAATTTCGTGATCTACAACTTTCTTTTATATTTCAGAAGCAGATTCTGAATTTAAAATTTCGGAAAATGGGCAGAAAAGTCAGTGAGCCTACTTTGATCAAAATATCTTGGGTTAGTCATATGAAACATGGTACCTCTAGCATTAATTTGTTAAGATAACATGTTCTAAGACTCAATAACACTTCATAACATAAAAATACCAAAATCATAAACCTACTTATGTAAGATTTATGACTTTTACTCAAGAACTCGAAGAACACTTTGAAAAATTCGAACATGATAACTACTTACGATTTGATCGTTTCTTTACTATAGTTGTAATGATTTGGACATTATAACTACTAGTGATTATCATATATACTACACTAGCAATAAAATGAATTTTGACATTATAACTACTAGTAAAAAGCATAATTAGCTATAACTACGAATTGAAATCGAACATAACAACAACTAGGGATTTTACCTCTTGTAGTTGCAAGCTTTAACTATTTCTTTGCAACTTGAGATCATTCTAACTCACAATAACTCTCTCTTGCAAGATTTTCTTTTCTTGGATTTGTGAATTGGTAAGAAATGAAGATGGGATGGGCTCCTATTTATAGGATTTCCTAAGTTAGGGTATAATGGTCTTTAAGACATAAAATATCTTTCCAAGACTTAGCCCCTAAGTAAACTTAGCCCCGAAGTTTACTTAGCCTTGAAGTTTACTTAACTCCGAAGTTTACTTAGCCTCGAAGTTTACTTACCCCCGAAGTTTACTTAGCCTCGAAGTTTACTTAACTCCGAAGTTTACTTAGCCTCGTAGTTTACTTAACCCCGAAGTTTACTTAGCCTCGAAGTTTACTTAACTCTGAAGCTTACTTAACCTCTTATCAGTGTAAGCACGACAAAGCATTTTGTCAGTGTAAGCATGACAAAGCAACTTGTTAAAACGAATATACCAACAAATTCATTGGCGAAAAAATTTATTTTTAAGCACGACGTGTCAAGCACGACGTTTTTCAGAGAACAAAAATTTATTTAACCTAATTCATCGCTTACATAATAAAATCACAAAACACCTGCTTCGAAATATCATTTCGATCTTTATTAAGCATATATGATACAAAATTCGAATCTCATTAGGGTTTAAGGTTTCAAACTTCTCGATGAAAGTAGTATGCACGTAAGCCAATATTATTTGATATGATATAGCATATACTTTGTAATCTTATTCGGTTATTAAAGGCATTTTACTTTATCTACATGGTGTTGTTATATTAAATGTGATAAACCCATAGTTTTGAGCAATGCTTTTAGAATCATGATAGTGATCATGCTAATGAGATCTAAATTCTAGATAACTTACAAACTAAAATCGTTCTTAATCGTTGGATTACTAAAAAAGGGGATTAGTTAATCCGGATAGATTAGTACATACATTGCTTGCTCTTAGGAAGAGGATGATTGATCTCATAATCATTGTCGACGCCGGTTTTATCCGCTTGTCCTTTTTTGTCTTTTCCAATTTAGCCTTTTGGTTTAGATGATTTTGGAAAAGGTCGGCATTGAGATCGACGGGGTTTTGAAAGATCGTTTTTTATGATGAGCCGATTAACCAGAGTCGCCAGTTGGTATATTTGAAATGGATGTACCAACTCATCCGAGTTTTTTTTATTTTTTATAAATCGCTGGCTCATATGTGACTCCGAATTAATTGGTCTGCGAATCGAGATTCATAGAGTTCGGGGGCTTGCTTTAAGTGAGGGGAAGGTGTTAGGCACCCCTCGACTCCCGTGAAACACGGTTACCGCAATCTTGATACTTTCCTATCCTTTATCTCATAAAATGTGTATGTGTGCGTGTGTGTGTGTCTGTGTGCCTGAATGAATGTTATGGTGAGTTCTGTATGGAAGAAATTCTTTCGGGTATTTTATGAAAGAGACGTGCTTTATTTTGAAGAGTGCTTTAGGATGTCTTTTCCTTTAATACGAGAAAGCTTTATTTTTTTATGAGAAAGATTTGATTTTAATCGTCAAAAGCCATGGAATTTTCATTAGGGGTTGTTTTGGCAAAACAAGAGTTTTAAACCTTCATCAAAATAGGAATGAAGATCTATACGTTGCTTTCGTAACTCAAATGATGGGCAACTTCTAGGATCTCTTTCACCCTATGCACAACGGTTTAATAAAACGTCATTTATTTCACAAAACCATTTCTTGTGATGTTTGAAAACGATTTTCTTTAGCTTTCTCGTTAAATAGGAATCGACGTTCGTTAGCGTTTCCCAAATTTTTAGCCTCGTGATGCTAATATCCTACTTTGATTGATTTTTAGAAAAGATCCTTATCGTTTAATCTTTTTGAAATCCTTTTGGCGCCTCAAAAATCTAATCAAGTATAAACATGCGTCGGGGCTATCCATGGGCATGTAAGCCATCAAAATATCCCCGAACGCCAACAATCACATATTCCACTAATACGGGGCCTTAAACCCGATTCTCGCCTTAGCGTCGTTTTAAGGCCCGACAGTTACATATTACAAAACAAGCATCTTGAATCTATTACATACACCAAAACGTCCATCATCGGATTTGAACCACGGGGTCGCTTTCCTAGGCTCACAACCACGATTACTACATACTCACAAAATGAATACTACAATAACAACAACGTAGATTGCCTAACACATCCTAAAAATACAATCAATCAAACTACGCCTAATATATATCCATAAATAAGCTAGAAATTTCGTCAATTAGATATCATCGGATTATTGGGAAGAATCTCGTTCCAATGGAACCCTCACCAATAATCCCTAATCCATGATTTTTTTCAACAATATTCTTGAAAATTGCAATTAAATTTAGCCAAATGACATGATAGAAGTTGCAAAAATAATGAGATTTTCACCTTGCAAATGATACCAAAATTGTGTAGAAACTTGTGTATTTGATTGAAATATGAGATATATTGATATAATCTAACAACAAAGAAACTTCCTCTCTTTTTTCTCTCAATTGTTGCAAGAATTTGTGCTATTTCTCTCTATTTCCGAGCTAAAACTGCTGCTGATTTTCTTCTTCTTCCGCCAAACTGCTCAACCTTTTGTATACTGTCCGAAGCTGAGTTTAAATAGGCTGGCCAAAGCCAGCCGCAGATCTATCTGCGGCTGGCCGCAGATGGATCTGCGGCTGGCTAGCTGGCTCGCCACTCAGCCCGGTTTTCGGGATCTGACTTTCCAGAAAGGCGCACTCATTTGGCCGCAGATCTATCCGCGGCTGGCGGGCTTGACTTTCTCGATTTTCGTGCCACGCCTCGATTTTCGTGCCGCAATGTCGGTTTTCGCTGACAGGCTCGTATTCCGCAGTCCGGGAATTTTCGGGAAGCGCGCCACACCTTCCGAGAATGCCAAATTCGGATAGCCCTGCTGTCATGTCGATTTCGGCTGCAAATTATCATAGTGGCGTCGAGTGTTCGTATTTTTTCCATCTTTTGCTCTCGCAGGCCGATCCATTTGACGAATTTGCCCTCCTGTCAAGGTTAGTATACGAAGTGCAAAATTTGGGTGTCTACAGCTGCCCCTCTTTATCATGTTTATGAAATGTTAAATGAAATGAACAGGATAAAGAAACAGACACCCGATGCATGAATGGCAGTGTATAAGAATTGACAATACATATATGATGCAACACATCTGATTTATGATGCAACACAAGATGTAACGCATGCAAACTATCCGCAAGAGTGTCGATGCTTTAACCCTCTGACCGTGTTTGTTAGTCGTTGGGTTCATTCTTTCAATCTATCGTCTCGATCGGGGCCGGGTATCGTCGCCGGTCACCCATCTCGTAACCCCCGGTTATCGTCGCCAGTTGGTTATCTTGTCGGAGCCGGTTATCGTCGCCGGACATCCACCTCATGATCGCCGGTGATCGTCGCCGGTCGATCGTCTTGTCAGGGCCGGGTATCGTCGCCGGTCACCCATCTCGTAACCCCCGGTTATCGTCGCCGGTTGGTTATCTTGTCGGAGCCGGTTATCGTCACCGGACATCCATCTCATGATCGCCGGTTATCGTCGCCGGTCGATCGTCTCGTCGGGGCCGGGTATCGTCGCCGGTCACCCATCTCGTAACCCCCGGTTATCGTCGCCGGTTGGTTATCTTGTCGGAGCCGGTTATCGTCGCCGGACATCCATCACATGATCGTCGGTTATCGTCGCCGGTCGATCGTCTCGTCGGGGCCGGGTATCGTCGCCGGTCACCCATCTCGTAACCCCCGGTTATCGTCGCCGGTTGGTTATCTTGTCGGAGCCGGTTATCGTCGCCGGACATCCATCACATGATCGCCGGTTATCGTCGCCGGTCGATCGTCTCGTCGGGGCCGGATATCGTCGCCGGTCACCCATCTCGTAACCCCCGGTTATCGTCGCCGGTTGGTTATCTTGTCGGAGCCGGTTATCGTCGCCGGACATCCATCTCATGATCGCCGGTTATCGTCGCCGGTCGATCGTCTCGTCGGGGCCGGGTATTGTCGCCGGTCACCCATCTCGTAACCCCCGGTTATCGTCGCCGGTTGGTTATCTTGTCGGAGCCGGTTATCGTCGCCGGATATCCATTTCATGATCGCCGGTTATCGTCGCCGGTCGATCGTCTCGTCGGGGCCGGGTATCGTCGCCGGTCACCCATCTCGTAACCCCCGGTTATCGTCGCCGGTTGGTTATCTTGTCGGAGCCGGTTATCGTCGCCGGACATCCATCTCATGATCGCCGGTTATCGTCGCCGGTCGATCGTCTCGTCGGGGCCGGGTATCGTCGCCGGTCACCCATCTCGTAACCCCTGGTTATCGTCGCCGGTTGGTTATCTTGTCGGAGCCGGTTATCGTCGCCGGACATCCATCTCATGATCGCCGGTTATCGTCGCCGGTCGATCGTCTCGTCGGGGCCGGGTATCGTCGCCGGTCACCCATCTCGTAACCCCCGGTTATCGTCGCCGGTTGGTTATCTTATCGGAGCCGGTTATCGTCGCCGGACATCCATCTCATGATCGCCGGTTATCGTCGCCGGTCGATCGTCTCGTCGGGGCCGGGTATCGTCGCCGGTCACCCATCTCGTAATCTTTTTTACTCAGCACGTTAATTGGCTGCAAGGGAGCAAGGTGGGACCCACCAGGGCCAGCCGCGGATGGATCTGCGGCCAGCCGCAGATTGATCTGCGGCCAGCCGCAGATACATCTGCGGCCAAGATCGGCATGTTTAAGCGGTTCCCCGCTTCCAGATCTGTCACTTTCAACTTCCAATTCACACCTATTTCTCGCGATTTTTGCTTGTTCGCAAGGACTTTTTGTCGATTTTTCAACTTTCCTGCAAAAACTGCTCCTGTAGGATTGATCTACACGCTACAGGTAACACTTTGACCGGTCACTTTTCAATTTTCTTCAATGTTTCGCTATACATTTGACTATTTGCATGTTTAGAGATAAAATGTATGCTTTACAATGCTATGTAATGTACTATCATATATACATGCTGTGTCTTAACTGTGTGGGTCCTATTTTATGTTCATGAGGCGGTCCCACGTATACGTTTGCTCCTTTTTGAAAGAAAATCATGCATTTATGGTATTTTACATGCTTTATTTACATGTATGAATGCAAATATGATCTGTTGGGGCCTGAGTTCTTTGAAAAACCTGCTTGGACATGCATGGGATGTCCATTTTACAAACGTAACTGTGCGTTTTTTTTTTTTTTTTTTTTTTTTTTTTTTTTTTTTAACCATGCATCATGTTGCATTAATTATATGACGAGGCTAGAAATTTAGAATATTCATTACATAATTTTAAAAGGGAACTTACCTTCTTTCTCGCCCGTTCCATTCCAGTCATGGATCCCGATGCTCATAGTAGTTCCTCCGTGTCACGGACCTCGGGTGTTCGCCGTCGTAGGGCTGCACCCGCTCCTGTTCCTCCTCGGACCCGTCAGGCTCGTCGTTTGGCGGAGGCTTGTCATTCGCCCTGGTCCCTCCGGACGTTGAGGAGGCTTGCTCCTCCGGAGGTCGCGGCAGAGGGGCCATCCTCCAGCATACCGGCTCCATCTACTCATCAGGCTTCTTCTGGCGCCTCTGTGCAGATATCCGATCTTTTGGGTCGGGATCTCAGTCGTCACCCTTCAGCATCTCTCGTGGCTAACGAGGTATATTCAGTTCTATTCTGATTTTATTCTCAATTTCTCAATTCTCCTTTTATCCGGACTGACCCCTTGGTGATTGCCCCAGGTACCCGAGTTTACCCAGCCGAGGGGCAACTGGTTCAACATCTACTCCCTCTACACGGCTCTGCACAGCGACTACCGGGCTATGGTGGATTCTTGGGGCCTCCATCATTTCTTCACTATCATCCCCCGGTAGTGTCCCTGGGGTTACATGAGGGCCTTATCCGAGCGCTGGTTCCACCAGACGCAGTCTCTTCACCTTCTTGACTGCGAGGTTGTGCTGACCCCATGGGACTGGAGGTACATTACGGGCATAGAGTTTACCGGGTCCCGCGTTCCTCTAGATCTCGACATCACTCCGGCGGAGGTCCGGGCTCTATTGGGCTTTACCGCTGAGGACCGGGTCTTTAAGGCCCGCAGTATTCGATCCGGTGCCTTGGCTGTCGATGCAGTCGGGGGTCTCTACGCGCTGCCCATTCCAGCGGATCAGGGTACCCGGGACATCTTGCTCCGACGCTTGTTCCTGACGATCATGAGGGGTTGTTTCCTAGGGAACAATTCCTCCACCATTCATTTCAGCGTCGTGGGAGCGGTCAGAGACGTGGATCGCATCAGTGACTATGACTGGGGGTCATTCACCTTTGCCTATTTCCTCCATGGTATGCGTCTACGCTCGGAGGGCCAGACAGACGCTTGGCTTGGATTCTATCATTTTCTGCTGGTGAGACTTCTTTCTTTTTTCTTAATGTATTTCCCGTCAATTCATTTCTTTTCTTTCTGCGTCTGTCGGTTTCTCATGCTTTTCACTGTTTCTGTTCGCAGTTCTGGGCCTACGAGCGTCTTCCATGCCTGAGGCCTGTCACTACTCTCGGCCTTGATACTTATCCCCGGGGCCGACGATGGCATCACAGCACTCTAGAGGAGGTCCCGATATCAGGCAGCTTTGCACACTGCCGCATCCAGCTGGAGCTGATCACGGCTGCCGGGGTCGTCTGGAGGCCTTATCTTTCTGAGCATCTAGATGTGGGGTTTATAGATGGATATCCTACCGGCCCGGAGTTTGCACTTTCCACCCGTCGCCTCACTTTGCAGAGTGTTGGAGGATGGGTTATGTACCTGGGGGAGCGCGCCTTCAGATTGCGTTACTGGAGAGATCCGCATCCCGTACTCCCCTCCTTTCGCTACCTCCTGGCCACTAGATTCTCCGCCTTCAGAGATCATGATTGCGGGGGATGACGGCCGGATGCTTTCGACGGGTCCCAGCACGAGTGATGCCTTCCGTACCTGGTGGGTGCCCCGTACCATCGGTCCTCAGACTCGGGCCACTTTCTTTCTTGGAGACATGGTTCCAGGCTCGGTGACGATGACCGATTGGGCTGCCTGTGTTCGGACCCCTACCCACGCTGAGCAGATCGCCACATTGACTCGTCAGGTAGATCAGTTGTTGCTGTTTGTTCGGTCGTTGGGCCGGACCCCGGAGGAGGCTTACGTCTATGATCCAGACGGTGCGGGTTATGATGCAGGCCCGAGTTCATCTGATGCCACAGCGCATCCCTACATTCCTGACATGAACTTTGATCCTCCGAGCTCGACGACCCCAGGGGATCAGTTCGAGGATCCTTCCTTCATAGATGATACCGAATTTTATTTAGATCAGGATAGGATAGGGTCTTTTGTACCTGTACCTGTTTATATTTCTTTTTCATTTACGCACTATGTACTGAACTCATTTATTTATTTATGCACAGTTCTTTTTCATCTTTATGGGATTCACCTGCTTCATTATTAACTGTAGATGCATGCTTTTTATTTATGGGTAGAGAAATGACCCCTGTACAGTCTTTTTTGATACTATTTTTTCCCAGATGTCGTCCTCAGATGCTGTGGTTCGTTTGGATTCCACTCCTCCCACAGGGTTGGTGGGCAGCCTCCTCCGCTGGTTGGACAGTTTACTGCCGGCAGAAAGGATTACCGCAGATGGTCTTTTGGATCATTCTTGGTCCTTATTGACCCTTCAGGTGCCAGCGGGCTTCGTGGATGGTCTTCTGAGCTATTGGGCCCCTGCCCGTCAGGTGTTTAGGTTAGGGACAGTAGAGCTGACCCCCACCCTCGAGGAGTATGCTCGCTTCACCGGCCTGCCCCTAGATAGACCTTGTGCTAGGGTCACAGTTGGTTCCATGCGCCGTCAACTCTTGACTTTCACTGGTTTGGGCGAAGGGTTGTCCTGTTGCCGGTGATCACATCAGACCATATGGTTCCCCTTCAGTTCTTTATTGACCGATTTGGCTCACCTGACGGTTTTCGACTTTTCTTCGGTGATTTTTCCGTGTCCGAGGAGCGCTGGGGCGCCTTGAGAGTGGATGTCCTGATGGCCTGTGTCATCTCAGTTTTGTATTTACCTGCAGGACCCGATCATTTGGACATGCGGATGGTGGCGGCCGTTAGAGCCCTTCAGGAGGATCACACCATTCTTCCTATGATATTGGCGGATACCTATATGTCAGCCACATATTGCCAGTTCTTTTCGAGGCAGAGCCTTCAGAGGGAGCTCGGCTTTGTTATACGTGTGGTTCATGAGTCATCTTAGTCCCATCGGCCACTTCCGTCGCCGAGGGTTTTTGCTTCAGCCATGACATAACCACGCAGTTTTCCGCTTCGTCCCGTGAGCTGTACTGATGTGGCCTCCTGGACATCATTTTTGTCTGTCATTGAGGATCCCTTTCACCTATTGGTCTACTCGGGCTATTGCTCCTTCATGAGCTTCTTGACTCATGTGCCCGACCTGGATTTCATCCCCATTGCTGGGTTGAGGGGCGTGACGACCTATCATCCCCTGGCGGTTATGGGGCAGTTTGACCAGACGCAGGATTTACACCCCTTCGCGGGTGCAGCCGCATACCGATTCCTTATATCATCCTGTACGGAGAGGGATCTATTGCAGGTATACGAGCTTTGGGATTGCAGGACCCTTGCCGAATATAGTGAGAGCCGTCACATCCAGACGTTTGCTTACGTACAGTGGTTGCGCGGAGACTTGGAGTCGGCTAGTTTTGAGTCGGACTTGGGCCTTCGATGATTCTGGAGTGATTTTTCCCAGAAGATACCACAGACCACCCTATCTCAGCCGATTCTGCCCCGAGTCGGGTTACTGAGGATTCCCAACTCCGCCTGGCCCTGATTGCTACTGAAGCCGAGAGGGATGCCGCCCTTGTCGAGAGAGATGAGGCCATTCGGGCTAGAGACGCTGCCATTGCCGACAGAGAGGCCATTGTATTTCAGACCAGGGCAGTGGTAGATGCTCATTTTGGGGCTGTCAGCCGAGCTACTACTTTACTAACTGGATCGTATTGATATGATGGGGGCAGCAGATTGCAAGAGATGCTGATGCTTCAGATCTGTCCACCGCCCTGTCCATACCTGCTTCAGCTAGTTTCAGATTTGTAGATTATTTTATTTTCTGCATAGACTATGTTGGTTTTCACATCAGTTATTGAAAGAGAAATCTTGTAATAAAACGACTTATATATATAGACATGCATTAAAATTTAGTCATTTTTCCCCTTTTGTCGTATCATTGCCTTCCATTGGATCATCATTTTATCCAATTGACCATGATTTTGACATTTCGCCTTCTTTCTTTTCTCAAGACTTGATGGAGATTTGACAGATATTGCCGCACACCTTTTGATTTCATCGGATTGAATCTCAGATTTTGGATAACTGTTTGGTTGGATCAGGGTATGTATTTTGGGGTGAAAACTGGTTAGGGAGTTGGTTTCGGGAAAGTTTTTGAGGGGGTAGGAAGGTTTTATCTGGTTATCGAAAATTGGTTTTTGGTTAGGGAAAGGATTATTTTTAAAGGATCGGACCGCGCCATGATGGCTGCCTACGTACCCCCACAAGTTGGGAGATCAGGTCCTACGTAGTTCGCTATCAAGGAAAAAGGACCTGATGATTCAAGCATAGAACCGCTTCACCGAGTCAGAATTGAGGGGTTGTGGAAATACCTCACCATCCATTTCTTGCAATATGAGGGCTCCTCCGGATAGCAACCTTCTTAATCACAAACGGGCCCCTCCCCAGTTTGGGGCGAACTTCCCCTTGGCCCTCGTCTTGACAAGGCATGACTCTCTTCAACACCAAAATCATTTTCTTTGAACTTCCGAGGTCTCATCCCTTTTGTCATACGATCTAGATATCCTTTGTTGATATAATTGACCGTGCCAAACGGCAGCCACCCTTCTTTCATCGATTAGGGCCAATTGGTCGTATCGATTTTGCATCCAATCCTCCTCACTTATCTGAGCATCGATCATTACTCTGAGGGATGCCATCTCAACCTCAACTGGTAGAACAGCCTCCATTCCATATACCAAAAGCGTAAGGGGTTGCCCCCTGTAGAACGTACGCGTTGACGTCCGGTATGCCAGCAGGGTGAGGGGTAACAAATCCGGCCATCCCCGATGATTAGTAGACATTTTGGCCATGATTTTCTTGATGTTTTTGTTTGCAGCCTCCACTGCCCCATTCATCTTAGGACGGTAAATGACGGAATTGAGGTGCTTGATCTAGAACTGGTCACACAATCCCCTCATGAGGGTGTTTGTTTAAATTCTTGGCATTGTCAGAGACCAAAAACCTCAGGCTGCCCGTATCGACAAATGACATTACTCCTTGATGAACCCGACGATGACCTCCTGAGTTACTTTGGGGAAAGAAGCTGCTTCTACCCATTTGGTGAAGTAATCCGATCATGACGAAAATGAATCGGTGTCCGTTGCTTGCCTTGGGCTCTATTGGTCCGATTACATCCATTCCCCACATTGAAAAATGGCCACGGGGAGGTCATACAGTGCAGTTCATTGGGAGGCGTATGGATCACATTACCGTGCGCCTGACATTGATAACACCGTTTGACATGATCTTCGCAATCGGCCTTCAGCGTCAACCAATAATTGCCCTGTCCTCAAAATCTTTTTGGCAAGCATCGATCCATTCATATGGGGCCCACCACACTCCACCATGTATTTTCATTCATAATCTTTCGGGCCTGTGTTTCATCTACGCACTGCAACAGTCCCAACCCAGCATCCCTCTTGTAGAGTGAATCCCCACTCAGGTAAAATTTCATTGCCATCGTTTGAATTCTCATCCTCTCAGTTCGACTCCGCCTGGTCGGGAATGGTCCTATCTCTCAGATATTCACCTTATGTCGTGATACCCAGGGCTGCTTTGGCAACACCACCTCGTCTGATAACACTGCCACATGTTCCTCATATGCCGGGGCATTCTGTACGGCTATCTCGATCTGTGGAATGTCCTTCCTTTTGATTATATGGATTAAGGAAGCCAGGGTTGCCAATGCATCTGCAAAATCATTCCGCCCCCGGGGAATATGTCGAAAAGCGATATCTTCGAACTCTTTGCATCAACTGGGTAACATAACGATGGTATGGAAGTAACCGAAGCTCCTTAGTGTTGTACACCCCGATTGCCTGTCTGATTACCAATTCCGAATCCCCAAACACCGCTAGTTCTTTTTACTCCCATGTCACGGGCCAATCGGAAGTCCCAAGATACACCCCTCGTATTCAGCGGTGTTGTTTCGAATTGCTGAAACGAAGTTTAGTGGCCACGGGGTATTGTTCTCCGGTGATAGAGACTAGGACCGCTCCGGCTCCTGCCCCCTCGGCATTCATGGCACCATCAAAATACAGCTTCCAAAATTGTCCCTCGTCATCACATTTTTCGCAGCGATACCCAAAAATATATCCTCGCCCGGGAGAGGAGTTTCTAAACGGCTCCATCCCTCCTGTCGGGGCTTCTTGCCAACTGATCTGCAATTCCCTGCCCTTTCATGGCCTTCTGGGTCACGTAACACCATGTCAAACTGTTGTAAAATTAACTGCCATCTTGATAGTCGACAATTCCAGCATGGGCCTTTCGAAAATATATTTCAGGGGATCCATTCTTGATATCAGGTACGTTGTATGCCCATGGAGGTAGTGCTGTAATCTCCCTGCAGCCCAGGCCAAGAGCACAACAGGTCTTCTCGATGGGAGTGTAATTCTGCTCACATTGGCTAAATCTTTTGCTAAGGTAATAGATGGCCTGTTCTTTACCTGCCTCACTCTTTTGTCCCAACATACATCCCATTGCGATGGTGGTTGACGGATATATACATAAACAACGGGATCCCACCCTTCGGGGGGTACCAGCACTGGTGCCTCCGTCAGCTTTTTCTTAATGATCTGAAAAAGCCCTCTGACACTGCTCATATCCATTCTTGGGAAGCACCCTTTCTTAACAATTTGAAAATCGGCTCACACGTAGTCGTTAAGTGGGATATAAAAACGGCTGATGAAGTTTATTCTCCCTAGGAATCCCCTTATCTCCTTCTCTGTGCGAGGTGCTGGCATATCCACAATGGCCTTAATCTTTGCTGGATCCAACTCAATGCCCCGATCACTAACCAGGAAAACCCAAGAGCTTGCCCGACTGTACTCCGAAAGCGCACTTGGCTGGATTGAGTTTCAAATTATACTTTCTGAGCCGATCGAATAGCTTTTTGAGATGGGTTATATGATCAGATTCTACCTTCGATTTCACAATAATATCATCCACGTAGACCTCTATCTCCTTTGTGCATCATATCGTGGAACAAGGCCATCATGGCTCTCTGATAAGTAGCCCCTGCATTTGTGAGACCGAAAGCCAGTCGTCTATAGCAGAAAGTGCCCCAGGGGGTGATGAATGCGGTCTTTTCCCGATCTTCCTCTGCCACCATTATCTGATGATACCCCGCGAAGCAATCCACAAAAGAGTACATCTCGTACTGGGGCCGTGTTATCCACCAGGATGTGTATGAAAGGTACCCGGGAAATTATCCTTGAGACTGGCCTTGTTTAGATCTCTATAGTCTACACATACCCTCACCTTTCCTCCAGGCTTAGCCACTAGGACTACATTAGAACAGTCCATTTCTGGGTAAGTGGACACCATAATGATTTCCCCCGCCCTGAACTGCTTGATGATCTCTTCCTTCACTTTTAAGCTCCACTCAGGTTTCAACTTTCTTAGTTTCTTTTCTGCTTGACAGGCCTGAAACCCTCCTTGATGGGTAACCGGTGCAACCACAATGTCGGTGGACAATCCGATCATATCCTCGGTGCGACCAGGCAAAGACATCCTCATATTGGCTTAGCAACTCAATTATTTCGGCTTTTTGGCTGGGGGTAAGGTCTGTCCCTATCTTGAGTTCTTTTGGCTTATCAGGGGTTCCAATATCAATGGTGACGGTTTGGTCCAAATTGGGTTTGGGGTTTATCCTCGACCCATCCTTTGATCTCATCAGGCGCGTCGTCGTAATCTGTCTCGTCTTGTTCAATGCCCATTAAATCGAAATCTAGCTCAATGTCAAAATCATAATCATACATTCAAATTTGAGAGACCCATTTGTTAGGCAAGGATTACTCAAATTGGTTACACCTGACATGAAACAAAATACTTGTCATATATAAATCATTTTTCACGACGATCGCTTTTTCAAAATAACACGAAGAAACGACAATAATTATGCAGAAATAAAACAACAACAAAAATAAAACTTCTTCATTCCCCCATCCTCTGGGGTCCACCACCCTGACGTCGGTTTTTACCCCTTTTTGGATATTACTGGCTTCATGGTCCAGTTGTCGACAGTCAGGTCAGATGAAATGCGCTGGATGAAAGGGGGCTTTACATCGGACACTTCCCCGATAATTACGGCTACGTCGCCTGAGTCCTCCCTCCTATTCTCTTCAGGAATGATCAGCCCCCTGCCCAATCGATGACAGGCACAACTTGTTGGGCCCCCGGGTGGGGCGATAATATTCGTCCCCTCCCCACTGCTTGTTGATTGTTCGGGGATGTAGCATTTGGTTTCAAACTCCTTTGCGACCTCCTGCAGGAAACTTTCCCTCCGGGCCGACTCATTACGTGCGGGGGTTAACTCTTCATTCCCTGCCCCAATCACAGGCTCGCTGATCCCACTGCTCATTGTCGACTTTGGTCACTGGACTGCCAGCTAGTCGAATCGGAGCCGCACCCCGACGGCGTCTCCGTGCTGCGTCCTGCTCATGGTATCCCAGCCCTGCCTTGCCTATCTGCTGTGGTAGATGAATGGGCTCGGTGATTCCCTGACTGTTCCTTCCTAACCCCTGCCCAGGCTGGAAGTTCATTTTTTATCATTTCCTTTGCCACAAAGGTAAGTTCGGGAGAGACCCTAGGTTTTCACACAGTTGGAGATCCCAGGCATCTATAGTGGGGGGTGCTAATCTCTAGTGCTTGAAAGCTAGCAGGTGTTGCCGACTCATCCACATTGATCACTGGCAGGTCACTTCTAGGAGAAGAAAAGGTCATCACATTCGGCCGAGATTGTGACCAGATTCCCATCGATGATTAGCTTGATTTGTTGGTGGAGCGTGGAGGGAACTGCCCCGGCCATTGTGTATCCATGGCCTCCCTAACAGCAGGTTGTAGCTGGCCGCGATGTCAAGAACTTGGAAAGAGATGTCGAAAGTACAGGGCCCTATCTCCACCGACAATTCTATTTCTCCAATGGTATCCCTCCGGGACCCGTCAAAAGCCCGGACCACCACATGGACTGGGCCCGTAGGCGCTTGGAAACTGAATGTTTCATTTTCTTTAGCGTACTGAGAGGACATATATTCAATGCCGATCCCCCATCAATCAGCACCCCATTCATGACATATCCTGAAGAGATTACCGCAATGTGTAGCGGTTTTCGGTGCCCTCTTCCCTCCTTGGGAATGGTCCTCATCCGTAAAGGATATTGCATCGCCTTTCCAACAGGTGGCCCACCAGCTGGCCGAAAACCCTCCTCACTAATTTCTTTGGGCACGTATGCCTCTTCCAGAACCTTTGTCAGGGTTCTACAATGCTTACTGGATGACAACACCAAGTCCATGACTGATGTTAGGGTTGACTCCTCATTTAAAAATCTGGATCCCCCTTGTTTCTGGATGATCCATCCTTTTTCAAAAATTCGACGGCCCTTTCCTCGGAAACCTCCTCATTTTTTCCTTCTTTTGGCTTTCAAGGACTCGTCCGGGAAGATATAAGGGGTTCCCTTTTGTTCGTCACGGAAGCACAACTGGCCGTTTCCTCTGGCATTCCCCCATAATTCCAGGGTACAGTCTTCAGACTACTGATGGGGAGTTGCGGCCCTTGCCGTAAGGATGAAGGACCTCGGAGCTGTCAACTTGACCGGTCCCTCCGTGCCGTTCGTACTTACCCCTATCAACCTGATGGCGTTCCCCCGTGCACTCCCATGATCATGTATCACGTTGATCATTTCCTCAATTTTCTGCACATAGTTCAGTCTTGGTGGCCCCCCAGCCTCATTTGCCTCCGTCACATTGACTCCCCCCCCATCATGTCTTGGCAGGGGATTTGCTTTAAACATTTGGGGAGTCTGGTTGTTCCACCACAATTTCCCCATTGTCGATCATGTTCTGAATTATATGTTTCAATGTCCAACAATCTTGTGTATTATGCCCCGGGGAACCCGAGTGGTAGGCGCACCGTTTGCTTGGGTCAAATCTCCTTCCTTTCGGGTCACGTTGGGGGGAGCCAAATTGATTATCTTCTTTTGGGGCCATCAATACCGGCCAAAATCCGCTCGAGAGGCTCCCCGAGTGGGGTGAATACTCGATTTTGCGAGGCCTCGTATCTTCTTCGCCCCTCTCTGCCCTTTGATCTGTGAAGTTTGGCTGTCGGGATGGCCCAACCCTTTGAACCTGTACCGGAAGATGGCTTTCCGTTTTTTCTCTGGATGACCCCTGTAGGATGAGGGAGACATCCTCCTCCTTTTTCTTTTGGACCCTCCGGGAAGTGCTGCCGTAGTTTCCATTCTGTATTTGCTCGGCAGCAGTTTCTAAAGCTAGTAAGATCCCGGATTTTACCCGATTTCAACCCCATGTCAACCATCTCTCCATGTTTTAATCATTTCAGCAAAGGGTCTTCCAATCCCCGAGATGACTCCCGCTCATACATACGGTTGCCTCCTTGAATGTCTTACAAAGGTTCCATTACCATCTCTGATTTCACTCATACGGCGGGGAGGGGTTAACCTGTGGCGGCCATGCCCCTCCATCGTTTGCGCCATATTCCCTGAAGGATTCCCTAGGCTGCTTCTTGACTTTTGTCATTTTAGGGTAATCCCCCCATGTCAGGGCCCATCCTGGGCCGAAAACTGTATTTGGTGGCTGGTATCGGGGTTAAGAAAGTATGGGCCAATTCCCCTCCCAGTTTGTGGATTCGAGCGTCGGGGCCGATTGTCAAGGCGGGCATTACCAGATTCTTGCCTCCCCTCGTTAAGCTTTTCTTGGGAACTAGCTGTGCATTTCTTAGACCCTATCGTCTTTCGGCAATAAGACCCTGAGTTCTCCAATGGTATATTTCTCAAGTGTGGTAATAGGGGGTCTTCCCTTTCCATTGTTATTTCTCCAAACTCGGGGAAACCTTGAACCACTTTTTCTGGATATCTGGCTCCGGGGAAAACACATAGAACCGAATAATTAACCCTGCCCAGGGAGCCTATGCCACCTTAGAGATTGGATGGTCTCCCTCCATGTGTGTTCATTTTTTCTCCCGAAGGTCGGTCATTGTTCCCCTTTCTTCTGGGATAGTAATCAATAAAAATCAATGTCCTGCTAGGTATGGGAAACGGCCCCTTTGGGATGACTGGCTCGTCCTTGAGTCGGGGTTGGTCCTCTTTAAGCAAGTTATGTACCATTTTTAGGAGGATTCTGAGCATAACCCCCTGGTGGTGGAATACTATGCCGATCCCTGGGTTTTGCCAGGCATTCCTGTCTGATTAAGAACTGTTGTCCTTTAACACATTTGGTGGGCCATTTCCCATCATCTGTCTTTTTTAAAATTCATCAAACTCCTCCCGAGATATTGGAACTATGATTGGGAAGATCAGCCATTTTCAGAGGTAAGAGGACCTGGGCTTTCTTAGACTGCCGAACGGGTTTGAGGAGCAATTTCTACAGAGACAATGGTTCGAAGTTTAGTCCTGGGGAAATGCAAAATGGAATGCAATGCTAAAATCTGTAAGTTTTTTTTGTAGTGTGTTTTTTTAATCTTTCCCTGTAAAACAGAAAGTTAGTAGTCCTTTAATGCAATAACCAATGCCTGAAACATGGCTTTATTTAAGCTCCCCAGCTGTTCCCTGCAAAACATAGCAGGTTAGTAATTTCTCCTGGCAAAAGGGATGCGAATATCATGACCATTTATGCGTGAAATGTAAAAAGGCATGAAGATACTTTTATCCCTTGCGTATGGGTTTAATCTGAGGCTGACCCTAATTCCTAGGGTAACTCTCACGGGCTTTTCGGCATGAAGGTCCCCAAAATCAATTCGCACATCTAACTCGTTTGAGCCCGTTCGATATGGAGCGGATTTGGGGTGGTGGCGTTTCCTGAGCCATCTCCGGGGAGCAGCCCCTTCGAGTCCAGTAAGTAAGCAACCCGACAGGTTCCGCCCTCAGGAGGAGGTACTCTCCTACAACATACATTCACATTCATCGTCCGACCTCAGACCCAACCGGTATGGCAAATGATTACTCAAAACGTAAAAGCAATTCCATTCAACATCATTCATTCTATTTCGGACAAAAACCAACGCATTCGCAAACAAACAAAAGCAAAAAATCAAAATTATCAGCAATGCACACACATTTTTAATGAATTTTAAAGGATAGGATAGCATCACGATTTAAACGCGGCTTAAGCCCTCTAAATGGTCCCCAGCAAGAGTCCGCCAGCTGTCAAAAAAGACGCCCGGTTTTAAATCCGCTTGTCCTTTTTTGGTCTTTTCCAATTTAAAGCCTTTTAGGGTTTAGTATGATTTTTGGAAAAGGTCGGCCATTGGAGATCGGACGGGGTTTTTGAAAAGATCGTTTTTTATGATGAGCCGAATAACCAGAGTCGCCAGTTGGGTATATTTGAAATGGATGTACCAACCTCATACCGAAAGTTTTTTTTATTTTTTATAAATTCAGCTGGATCATAAACCTCATGTCTAAGGTGACTGCCGGAATTAATTGGTCTGCGAATCTGAAGATTTCATTAGAGTTCGGGGGCTTGCTTGTTTAAAGTGAGGGGAAGGTGTTAGGCCACCCCCTCGACTCCCGTGAAACACGGTTACCGCAATCTTGATAAACTTTCCTATCCTTATATCTCATAAAATGTGTATGTGTGCGTGTGTTGTGGTGTGTTTCTGGTGTGCCTGAATGAATGATTATGGTGAGGTTCCTGTAATGGGAAGAAATTGCTTTCGGGTATTTTATGAAAGAGACGTGCTTTTATTTTGAAGAGTGCTTGTAGGATGTCTTTTCCTTTAATACGAGGAAAGCTTTATTTTTTTATGAGAAAGATTTGATTTTAATCGTCAAAAGCCATAGGGAATTTTTCATTAGGGGTTGTTTTTGAGGACAAAACAAGAGTTCGTAAACCCTTCATCAAAATAGGAACTCAAGATCTATACGTTGCTTTCCGTAACTCAAATAGATGGGCAACATCAAGGATCTCTTTCACCCTATGCACAACGGTTTTAATAAAACGGCATGTATTTCACTAAAAAACCATTTTCCTTGAGATGTTTTGAAAACGATTTTCTTTCAGCTTTCTCGTTAAATAGGAATCGACCGTTTGTTAGCGTTTCCCAAATTTTTAGCCTCGTTATGCTAAAATCCTACTTTGATTGATTTTTAGAAAAGATCCTTATCCGTTTAATTCTTTTTGAAATCCTTATGGCGCCCACAAAAATCTAATCAAGTATAAACATGCGTCGGGGCTATCCAAGGGCATGTAATGCCATCAAAATATCCCCCGAACGCCAACAATCACATATACCACCTAAATACGGGGCCTTAAACCCGAATCTCTTCTCAGCCTTAGCGTCGTTCTTAAAGGCCCGACAGATACATATTACAAAACAAGCATCTTGAATCTATTACATACACCCAAAACGTCCATCCAACGGATTTGAACTCACGGAGTCGCTTTCCTAGGCGCACAACCACGATTACTTACAACATACTCACAAAATGAATACTACAATAAACAACAACGTAAATTAGCCTAAACACATCCTAAAAATACAATCAATCAAACTAACGCCTAATATATACTCCATTAATAAGCTAGAAATTTCGTCAATTAGATATCATCGGATTATAGGGAAGAATCACGTTCCAATGGAACCCTCACCAATACTCCCCTAAATCCATGAATTTTTTCAACAATATTCCTTGAAAAATGCAATTTAATTTAGCCAATTGACATGATAGAAGTTGCAAAAATAATGGAGATTTTCACCTTGCAAATGATACCAAAATTGTGTAGAAACTTGTGTATTTGATTGATCCAAATATGAGATATATTGATATAATCTAACAACAAAGAAACTTCCTCTCTTTTTTCTGTCAATTGTTGCAAGAATTTGGTGCTATTTCTCTCTATTATCCGAGCTAAAACTATGCTGTTGATTTTCTTGTCCGCTTTATCTTCCGCCAAACTGCTCAAACCATATGTATACTGTCCGAGAGCTGAGTTTAAAATAGGCTGGCCCAAAGCCAGCCCGCGAAGAACTAACTGCGGCTGGCTCGCAGATGGATCTGCGGCTGGCTAGCTGGCTCGCCACCAAACCCGGTTTTCGGGATCTGACCTTTCCAGAAAGGCGCACTCATTTGGCCGCAGATCTATCCGCGGCTAGGCGGGCTTGACTTTCTCGATTTTCGTGCCAAACGCCTTCGATTTTTCGTGCCGCAATGTCGGTTTTTTTTTTTTT
This sequence comes from Aralia elata, assembly GCA_034770075.1. Taxonomy (NCBI): domain Eukaryota; kingdom Viridiplantae; phylum Streptophyta; class Magnoliopsida; order Apiales; family Araliaceae; genus Aralia; species Aralia elata. The sequence continues at coordinate 48,197,700 of CM068378.1, read as the reverse complement.
CGCTGACAGGCTCGTATTCCGCAGTCCGGGAATTTCCGGGAAGCGCGCCACCACCTTCCGAGAATGCCAAATCTTCGGATAGCCCTGCTGTCATGTCGATTTCGGCTGCAGAATTAATCATAGTGGTGTCGAGTGTTAACGTATTTTTTCCATCTTTTTGCTCTCAGCAGAGCCGATCCATTTGACGAATTTGCCTCGCCCGTCAAGTTTAGTATACGAAGTGCAAAATTTGGGTGTCAACAATCATATTTGTGTGGAGACACTAAAGCAAGTATATAGGTGCACTATTGGAGAATAAGTTCACTTAACGTGGCTCGCTAAGGCATACCTAATGGAGTTTTACTCGCCTGTCAATAGGAATTCTTCTAGTGATAGTAGTACAAGTTGATCCTTGGACTTGAGATCAATATAAATCTTGTGTATGATGCGTTATACTTTGACTATGTCCCTTATACGAGCCTTTAGGGTATATCCACAGGGTATGATTGGGTATAATAAGTTGTACAATGGAGATAGTTGAATGAACAACAACAAATCTACTACGATCTATTAAAAGATGTGAATGTCCCTATGTGATTCGATAAATGACAACTCAGTAGTCCTTGGCCAAGGCAGAATTAAATTAGAAAGGAGTCTTCTATTTTGTATTATTTTGAGTTGTGCATTTGGGAATCGAAAT